>BJCN01154485.1:0-11053 GCA_018326445.1 Flaveria brownii
GTGCAAGTCTATATTATATGCAAAGTGACAAGTCAAGGGGTTTATTACTGTGTCGGTTTCTCTATATGCTTCGCTATTGCCATATAAGTCTTAATATTACCTTGTGAATTGAATTATTATCGATGGATCAATCAATCAATCTATATGTATATTCAAAACTATGATTACTCACCAGCTAAATTTTAGCTGACTCTACTTTTCACATGATTTCAGGTTAAGCAGGTTAATGGACTTCTACGTGCACATTTAAGACAAGGACTTAGTAAAATAAAAGACAATTATCATTTGTGGTTTCGTTTGTTGTATTTGTATCTGTATTTGTATTTGTTAACTTATATTATCCTGTAATCCGACTTTAATATTATTTTAACTAATAGACAACCATGTGTTATGAACAATCAATCATTCCCTCGTCCGCTCCGATGATTCCGCCGTCGGTCGGGGTGTGACAACCACCACCTTCGTCCCACCACCACCGCCGCCCACCACCATCGCTACCCACCACCATTTTCGTTCCCACACACACACACATCGCCGCCCACCACCACCGTCGTCCCCTCAATATCGCCGCCGCCCACCACCTCTACTCACCTTTAAGACTTCCCTTTATCTGCTATTCAGGTTAAATACACAAGATTGAAATATCAAAATAAAATATAGAGTAAATTACAAATTGTGTATTTTATTAATATATTAAATTACATGGTATGTTCTTTAGTTTTAATAATTACATACGATGTCCTTTTATTAAACGATTTGCACACATATTGTCCTTTACACTAACTATCATTTAAATATACAACTAACTCAGTTATGTGCACTCTCATATGAGGGTATTTTTATCAATTTTTTTCACGTCTAATATATTAAAAAATTTATAAAAATATAAAAATTTTAAATGAAAAAAGAAAGTTAAAAAATATCGGCCCGTTAGGTAAGTCAATAAAACCAATCACTTTTTGTGTGTGCTCGTTCGACAATTCGTCAAAACTTTTAATGTCAACAATAGCATTACTAAAGTAAAAACTTTTAATCTCCATAACATTACTAAAGTAAGAATTGTAAGTCACAAATCATATAAAAGGTCAGAAAATCAACAATAAACACAAAAAAAATACACGTAAATAATTTATAAAGTACTCACACCAACAAATAATGAAAATAAATAAGGAATACAAACTTGGAGATTATCTATTTTTCTTTGAATTGCTTATATAATTGCAAAAGTGAGATAATAAATTATGAGCCGCTCGTTAATCACACAACAAATAAGCCAGAAATTTAAAGATCAACTAAATACAAAAAGTGAATTATGGATTTTAATCTACCATCGTTATTTGTTCGAGCTCAAGGGGTTTTAATGGTGTGTGAAATGTTGTAGGTGGTAAAGATGATCGGTATTGAGCTATCAAATAGAGGGGGATGATGGATTTAATGGTATTGAATAAGAGGAACGTGAGTTCATTAACTTACCAAACGGTCTAATATATTTTCATCTTGTTTTTCATATGAAATAATTAATTTTTTATTTGTTAAATATATTAGATGTGGAAAAAAATGATAAAATACACATCATGTGAGAAATACATAACTGAGTTAACTATATATTTAACTGAAAGTTAGTGTAAAAGACAATAGGTGTGAAAATATTTTTTAAAAATGACATTAGATGTAATTATTAAAACTAAAGACACACCATGTAATTTCGTACATCAATAAATGACACAATTTATAATTACTCTAAAATTTAATGATTTGATTGAAATAAAAAAGTTTATAAAAGATCTAATTTTGATATTTTTAAAACTTGTAAAGTTTCCCTTTTTTTAAAAAAGAGGTAGACACTAGCCTCTCCCTGCAATCGGGCTCGAACCCGAACATCGAAAGGTTTTAGCGAGTTGCCGCCATTAAACCCTAATCAAAGAAGTGAACAATGAGCGCCGGTGGGACTGCAGATTTCTTCTACAGAGAAGCTCTTCGCCTCGGGTACGTTGCTCGATCTGCCTTCAAGGTATTTCATCCTTCGTATTGATGTTAGGTTCCCCTTTTTTTTATTTTGAATCTTACAATCGTTGGATGATATTATTGATGTGTTTATGAACTTTAATTCTAACAAAATTATGATACGCTTTTTATTTATTTATTTATGATGTTGTTGACTTTGATTTGGTTATGGTTGGATGAACAGCTGCTTCAGATTCAGAAGCAGTACAAGTTGATTACACCTGGTTGTTCTGTTCTTGACCTTGGTTGTGCTCCTGGTGCTTGGCTTCAGGTCCATCTTTCTCCCTTGTTTCGAGTGTATGTTGAATACGATATTTGTAACAAATCAATCGAATTGTTACCAAAGGGCTTGTAACAAATCATGATTGAGGGTTCAGGTTTTATGATTTTAGTAGTAGGTTTAGAGGGGCGTGTGAGTTAGCCGTTTTAGGAAAAAAGAGGAAAAGCTAATGAGTTGATGCAATCTTTTGATTCACAAGCAATCAACTTTTACTTTATGTGCACACACTTTATTAAGATTAAGGGAGGACGTGTATCTGTTTGAGCTCGCCCTGCGCTTGTTGCTGCTTGAAGTTTGGGTCTTGAAGAAGTTAGATGGTTCTGGTTTGGTCCATGGTTTACTAAGCCAATGAAGCCCAAAGTTAGGGTTAGAGTCAGCTTGCCAAAACCTTGACCTTGGCTTTGTCATATATTGATTGGTTATTGTGTGATTAACTAAATTTAATTTAAGCCTGGCCCAAATATGTTTGGTTCGTATAGGATGCGAAAATCAAAATTATGCCTTTCAAATAAAAGTACTAGTGAACCCAATTGAAAAAAGTATGGATAAAATTGCCCAAGAGATTACGATTGTTTGGTTAAGCAAATTATAGATCACATTAAGCAACTCACTAACCTCGATAATCTTGGTAGGTTTGGAAATTTGTGGGGACTTAAGTTTTTTTAGTTTGATTTTTAGTTGCAATCAGGGATCTAGTTATACTGGGCTGGTCAAATACTCAAATAGCCAGATATTATGGTTCCGCTTGGCTTAAGGCCTTAGCAAGCCAAGATTCTATGACGAGCCTGTATTTAAGCTTGCTTGTTTCACCTATACCTCCATCCCGTTATTTTGTTTGAACATTAATATCTACATACGAATTTCTCTATCTTACACCCTATTCATGTAAGAAACCTTTGTACTTTAAATGTATGATGCTTTGAATTGATATGTTTACTTGGAATTGATGGGTGATTTTGTTCATGGAAAATCAGGTAGCTTGTCAAAGCCTTGGTCCTTTGAAAAATGGTGGGGCGGTCGTTGGCGTTGATCTTAAGGTGATCTGCTGTTTTATGTTTCTTTTATTTGTTCATACAGTCACAGTAAATCTGTCCCAGAAGGGTAACTTGTACTCATTTTGCGTGGGGTATTATAACCAGAGCAGAAGGTGAAAGTTCCTTCAACTCACTGTGATTCAAGGGTTTCAACTGTTTGTGCAGATGTCATGAACCTCCCTAAATATGAATTTCTGAACCTCTCCCCTCAGGTACTCTTTATTCTTCAATGCAATCCCCAAATTAATCGGAAAAATTCCAGCTTTACACTAACTATTTGCAGATCATCATAAAACAAAAAACAAAAAACAAAAAAAAAACCATAAAAAAATCTGATGTTTTCTCATGTTTTGTATGTTAACTTTGGCAGAAAAAAGGGTTCTCAGTTGTACTATCAGATATGTGCCCACTTGTTTCTGGTATTACAACAAGAGATGCAGCTTTATCCATGGAATTAGGAACGCGGGCTCTTGATTTGGCCCTTGGTGGATCTAAATTACCCGATATGCCCTTGGAAGACGGTAACACAGAAAAGCAACTCAACAAAGAAGATGACGTTGGTATACTTAAAACCGGTGGACACCTCATTGTCAAGCTTCTAGAGAGCGAGGATACAAAAGGTAATATTCTTCGCCTGGAGAAAAGTTTAAGAATTTGGTAGACTATTAACACATGTGCAACATATAGAAGATATTGGTGTTATATTTGTAACAAATTCATAATCAGTTTTCATTGTTGGATAAGTGGTTGTTTATGAATGTTTGGTGGTTATAGAGTTGAGCAAGATCTGCAAGCCTTTGTTTCGAAAGTCATCATGGTTGAGGCCTAAAGCTACAAGATCAAACTCCAGGGAGATTTACTTGATTTGCCAGGAATTGCATTAGCTACACTTTTCAGGTAACTATCCGTACTCCATAATTTGAATTGATTTATTGCGGTTATATGGTATGGTGATAATGTCATGTTAATTATGTAACCATAGTAGTTTTATTGCAATTTGTTATGCCAAGTATCCATTGGTTTTTGCATTTTAGACACATATAATGTTTACTATCATTTGCATAAAATTTCTTCTAATAGAAAACTTTTTATGATGTTTTGAACATCTAAATACCAAAATACACATAACCGGTTTTGGTACCATACTATAGGACCCTAACCACGACCATGATATTGTTCGATTTGCTCACTGTCTTACAATTTTGTTTTTGTTATGAGGTAATGGAAATTTTGTTTTTGTTATGAGGTAATGGAATGGACGGGAGTGGGAATGGGCAAGAAAATGAATAGATTATTATCATTCAATTATCTTGTGTATTACCCGAATGAATTGAATTATTACTTTTTGATATTTGATCTGCCGAGTAATAAGGAGAAATATAATACACTTAATTAAAAATGACAAAAATAACTACGTCTCAAAATAAAGAAAACGTATCACTGTAACAACATAAATTATAATAAATTTGTATTTATAAGAAGTAAAAATATTTTTAGCTAAAAAATTTAAAAAATCATCCAAAAGTTTTCAACTAATGAAATTTTAATCTAAAATCTACCAATCGAAATAAATTTAAACAATTCGAAAGTTCTAATATTTCACGTCTAAAGGAATCGTCAAACATGTCGTTTACCCATTCAAGTTTGTGGTCTTCGTCAACCTTAGGAAAGATTACCAACAACTCAACATTCTTTGTAGCATATACAACCTTGTCAAACTCATGAATAGACAAAACAGTCAACTTTATTCATCTTTGTAAGAAGGTTGTTACCAGTTTATTTGTATTGCACTTCATTTCAAAAACTTTATTTAATGTATTTGTAGCACTCTAATCTCTGGATATTATTTTTGATGGTTTTTTCGAGCTGGTCATTAGAGGATCCTAGTTATGTATTTTTCTCTTTCACTGTGTACATGAATTTTCTTTAGAATCAATATATGAAAGGTTGTTTATTGGCTAATTATCATCTAATTCATCTACTGTAGCCTCTAGTTTTTCTCTGTTTACATTTGATAAATTATGAGCAGCTGTTTGAGCTTTTCTTTTGTTTTGTGATTCTTACTAAATACAACACACAAATCTTGATATTAAGAAATCTCTTTCCTCTTCATTTTGTTGTATTTTTATGCATCCAACAAGCTATATCATCATAATCAAGCTAAAAAATATTAAAGCAATAATATTGGAACAAAGTAGCAACAATGCATTAATAAACCATATAATGTGCATTCCATATCTTAATTCTATTTATAAAAACTACAAAAAGGAATGATTATACATTACATGTATATAAGCTTGCCAAACATGTTGAGCGTCAGACATGTCGTTATTATATCCCAACAAAACCACTTGTATTGTTTCATGCTAGCATATCATGGCTAGTTTCATCGCATAAACCAATTATTCGAGTTGTAATTAGAACATGAATTGAGCATATTGAGCATGATTCCAACAAGTTTCTCATTCCTTTTTTATTTATATTTTTTCATGCATTATTTTCAGAATTATAATGTGACGCCATATCTTCACATGAAAATATCAATGTTGTATAACAAACATAAGAAAACAATAACATAAAAACATTCAAGTTTATTCCAAAAAAATCCATTTAATAAACATTAAGAAAATAACATAACTAAAAACATAATAATATTAATAAATCAATGATGTTTAGATGTTCATGCGTTAAACATTAATGTTGTCATATTTTATTCAAAGTTTGTCTATTGATTAGAAGTCTCATTTGTTCTGATATGTTTCACATGTAAGCTAAGATTTTTGTCATCTGCATCATCATTATTTGTGCGTATGAATTCATCATCATCAAGAGGTAATGTATTTGCTGAAGATATGGAATCATAGTTTGATTTTGAAAGGGGTTTAGGATAAAACAAAAAAATGGAATGAAAAGAGAGACGAGAAGCCTTTTTTAACCATGTTTAATATTCTCAATTTGATTTCTAATTACAAATCAAATAATTTGTTTAAACCTAGCTTATTCAATGTGATGGAGCAACAACTAGCAATCTCACTTTCTGAAATTGACATAAAAGCAAAGCTACATATAAAGTTTTTGTAAAGACATTAAAGAGTGAAAGGTATGCCATGCATAATATGCTAACATGAGACAATAAATGTAGTTTTGGCTGGGATTATAAAATGATATACCCTATGCTTCCTAACTTGTTTGTAAGCTTATATACAAAAATGTATAATCATTTATAGTTATAGTTTTTTACATATATAATTGAGGTATAGAATTTAATCTTTATGGTATATATTATATAAAATGATTTATGGCTACTTTGTTGTTATATTATGATTTTTATATTTTGTTAACTTCGATTGTGATGATATAACTTGTTAGGTGCGTAAAAATATAATAAAACAAAAAGAAAGAGCTTTTCTCACTATTGGTACTTGTGTATTGTATTTGGTAAGAATTAGGTAACAGGTAGAGAAGCTCAAACATATGTTGGTATTTTACGTCATGGATAGAGTAGAACCAAAGGCTATAGTAGATGGATTTAGTGAATGATTAACCATTAAACAACCCTTCATATGTTGTTTCTAAAGAAGAATCAAATACACACAGAAAGAGAAAACTATGTAATAACTGATATTTTTAATAAATAGTATGAAAGAGTGAGTAGAAATGATGTGTAGACATTATGAGAGCTGCAGATACATTGAATAAAGTTTTGGAAACGGAGAACAATAGATATGCATTGCATAACAATTTTTTTTTTTTTTTTGCATAAAATAAAGTTGTGGGTTTTACTATTCGTGAGTGTAATAAGATTTATGCAAGCTCGGAATGAGGAGTGGATGGTAATCTTCTTAAAGTTAAAGAAAACCACAAACTTACTTGGATGGGTAAAAACATGTTTGACGTGATATGCAATGAAAGTTATATTTAGTTTATTTTAATTGATAAATTATGGATGTTTTTTTAGTTTCATTAATTAAAACTTTTGATGATTTTTTAAGTTAAGTAGATTATATATTTTTTTTCTTTTCAAAAAAAAAAAGTAGATTATATTTTTCTTAGTATAATTTTATTATAATTATTTTGTTAATTTTTTTAGTTTTGACGCAAATGTATATTTGTCGGTCTTCATTTAATTGCATTTTATTCTTCGTCTTATCCCGCATGTCAAATAACACTAATTAGTGATTTGTTATATTCATCTATAGTAATCGAAATAGGATAACAAAATGATAATGATTTTCATTCTTTTATGCATTTTATTTTGTCATTCATTTCATTCACTTGTTAATTTCATTACCCTACAACAAATAAACTCTTCTTTTTCATTACCTTGAATGTTTATTTCCTTTCTACATTCATTACCTCATACTAAACACTATCTTACTAAGCCACAAGTACAAACCATTTAAGTATGTGAATTAAAAGTTACAATTTATCCTCTCATGAAGTTATAATACGTTCCTTCCAACTTAAATCACACTTATCCTTTATACCTTATACTTTTATGTTTCTTCTTTTTTTTCCCCAATAATCTTTTGGCACGTGTTCATTTATCGTTTTTCTCTTTATCTGTTATACCTTTTGATGTGTTGTTATGTTTTGAATATATATTTTTATCTACGTTTCAGTGTAAATATCATGTGCGTGATAATGTACAAATTGTCAAGCACAAACATATAAGTTGTAAAATTTATGTCAAGGTTTTGAATTTTTTTTTTATTTTCAACTTTTAAAATTTGCGACACACTTTTTATCAATTTTTTGATGTGATTTGTTCTCAAAATGTCGCTGTAAATTTGCAATACGATAATTTTACTTTAACTTAAATCTTTAATAAATTCAACGTATGTAGTGACAAATTATCGTATTATATTTATCATTACAATCATATGGAATTAAATATTTAATGGTGAGATAATTACTAGTTATAATATTCTGTATTATAAAATGGACACACTCGAGCAGTCTTCGAAACTACTCACTAGATTCACCAACTAAACCATTAATCATCGTATCCTTTATTATTATATCATTAAATTATTTATCATCAAATATTGTCTACAAGATTACAATCATTTCGAAGATTGTTTCTTACGTAATAAGATACGGTATTTTAGGGGGAAAAAACAAAATTTGTGACATTGCTTACGTTATTTGATCTTTTTTCTATTTTATAATCTAGAGGAACGATACTTTAAATTTGAAAATAAAAAATTATATACGATTAATAAATATAGTAAGACGTATATCATAAATATATTGATATCGAATATTGATATTTTTCGATATCGAAACTTCTATACGTCGGCGAACGATTACTGATTTTTCAAAAAATTATATACGATTAATAAATATAGTAATATGTTTATTTTTATATATGCTAAAATCACTTTAGTTTAAAACGAGCCTTACTAGTTTCCCACCATGTCGACTCCTATCTCACTACGCATTGGTTTACATCTACTAGTTATTAAATAACTAATATATATAAAATTACATCTTCTAAAGACATTTAAATAAATTTTTTTGCTTATTAGATAAAACTCACCAAAGGACCGGCGTTATCATTTCAGATAATAAAGATGTTCTCCTTAAATGATTGAGATTAATGAAAAATATATAGATTTAAGAGTAGAGAGCGTGTGAGTTAGCCGTTTTATAAAAGAATTTAACTAAGCAATAAGTTTAAATACAAAGTGTATTTCTGTTGCAAAGTGTGAGAAGACATAATGAGTCAAAAAAAGACATAAAAAATTATATCTCATAATCTAAATCGAATTTCAAAAAAGTAATTCAGAGATTTTGCTCCCCTACTCGCCCTCACTAAGAAAAAAATAAACGAAAAATTAAAAAAAATAAAAAATTAACGTTTTTTTATTGTGTCATTTATGAAAGACACAATGACTTCATTGTGTCATTATAAAAGACACAATGACGTCATTGTGTCAATATAAAAGACACAATGACATCATTGTGTCATATGAAGACACAATGAAAAAATTTTTATTTATTTTTATTTTTTTTGAAAGAGGATAACGAGAGGAACAGAGCCTCCGAAGTACTTTTTTAAAATTCGATTTAGATTGTGAGACATTAATTTTTTTGTGCCTTTTTAGGCTCATTGTGTCTTCTCACACTTTGTAGCAAAAATGTACTTTGTAGAATAACCTCACCCTTTAACTAAAACTTTATAAGATGGTATAATTTAATTATAGATGTTTGATAAAAGATAGGAAATCTAATCTCCTATACAATAATCGAAACCAAGCGAAAAAATGGGAAATTATGTGGGTTATTCGAATATATCTTTGCCAATCCAATCCAACATAATAAACTCATACAAAAAGGAAATTGAAAATTAATTATGTTTATTTTAGTTATATTTGTAATACACGTTTTGAATATAGAAACTGTTGTTTCAAGGGAAATACTCTGATGGTAAAGTGGTTTACTTTCTAATTAAAAGTTATGAATTTAAAAACTATAGAATTCAGTTGTAATGATTTTAAAATTTGTAGAATAGTTGTAGAGTAGATACTGTAAATTTGTTGGTAAAAATATCTAAAATTGGTAATAAAAACTATGCTGTTAAAAATGTGTAAATGGTAAATCAAAACTATGTTATTCTATTTTAGTATTGTCTTGTAATTTACATGATTGTCCACAAACATAATTAGATTTAGTTGTAATGATATCGAATGAGTGGATGACACAGGTGGCCTAACAGAGATAAGATGCCAAAAAGTGAAGATGTATCAAAACAATTAACAATTAAATCAAAACAATCTATGATCATATCGTTATAAAATATACATAAGCTGGTTCTATAAAAAAACCTTTTTTAATTAAAAATTAATAATGTAAGAAGGCTAGAGGAGTCTACAAGTATATAAATGCGTGATTTTATAAAAAAGGAGTATTTATGTCTATTTATATATGAAAATTTTTGACACATATTGACAACGATATACGATTAAACACACCATGCAAATGGGGATAGAGGCACCATGTATACAACTTTTGCCACATAATGCATTATTAGATCCTTTAAAGACACCATTTTTCAGGGAAATTTAATAATATATTAAAATTTTACTCAAATTAAGAAAAATTAATTAATTGATATTTTGTAAAATGAATGCTAGAAAGTTACTTAGGTTTAAAGATCAATGAAACTAGATTAAAATGAAAAAGTAATGCCTTGAAAACAATTTAATTGGGTTTAAAGATTAATGAAACTTGATACATCAGTTTAGAGGTTAGGAGGAGTAGAGGTAGACCTAGGTTGACTTGGGACGAGGTTATTAGGAGGGATATGATAGACTTGCATCTTTCTGAGAACATGATCGAGGATAGGAGTGAGTGGAGGCGTAGAATTAAGATTAAGGACTTTTAGTGGGTTTTGTGGGTGGGAAGGGTATACGGTGATATATGGCCGGACCACACTCGCTAGGTGTAGTTTTCCTCATATACCCTCTTTGGGTGTTACATGCCGTTTTTATTATGATTGTTATTGTTATTGACTTTGTTATATCTTTGTGTGATATATATCTTTGTGATATATATCTGTGTGTTGTATGCTTTATCTAATTCTTTATGTGATATATATCTGTGTGTTGTATGCTTTGTATTATGATTGTTATTGTTGTTGACTTTGTTGACTTTGTTAATGAGTCGGGGGTCTCTTCGGAAGCGGTCTCTCTATCTTTCTAGATAGAGGAAAGACATGCCACCATATACC
>BJCN01154523.1:0-17296 GCA_018326445.1 Flaveria brownii
GGTGGTGATGGAGATAAAAGTATGTGGTGGTGGTTAGGATAAAGAAGAAGGAGGAGGTGGGGTGGGGGTGGGGGTGGGATTAGGGTGGGGCTATGGTGGTCCCTAGTTAACTTAATAGTTTTTATTTTTATAAAAAAAACTAAGAGGCTAAAATAGCCATTTATCACACTATTAACAAAAATTTTTAACGGCTATTAAAACCAGAGACGAAAATTGTTATGTTTTTTCAAACCTGAGGACTAAACTTGTAACTTTTCAGTAAGAGAACAAAAGATGATATTTAAGTAAACCTCAGAGACGGTCCATGTAATTTACTCGATAATTAAAATATTAATATACTCTAAAGTTTAACGGTGCTAATATAATTAATAGGTTAATGAGTTTGTTAATGACCGATAGGTTCTTTTTTAAATAATATATGCACACACATACATAATATTAAAAAATGTAATACCTTGGGGGCCAGGGTGCTCGCCCACCCTGCCCTCGTCAAGTCCACCCCTGATTGCATGCAAAACACATTCAAATATGGACACACATACATATTAGTTTATGACTTTGTTTGACATAATATACAAAGCTAAACGTTGCTTGAAGTTATCACACCTTTAAGCAAAGCGATGTTATCTATTTCGTTGAAAAAGTCAACATCTCATTAACATCATTACGCTCACAGCAGGATCGGTGTTTGTCTCACAACACAAGTTTATCACTTAAACTTACTAAATCTTACTCAGTTGATGAAGCGGGATTTCTAACTAAGTTGATAATAATATACTAAATTAATAAACACAAGAAATCATTTCTCAAGATACTTGTATATATTACTTCTCAACTCAGTGTTACAAGACTCTTACAAGTATATATGAATGAGTTACAATGAGAAACTATATATACTACTATCTACAGTCGATTATACTTAGATAATTAACTGGAACTTACAACTAAACATAAACTATATTGCTAGAAGTAAGGTATCTAAGATAAAATACTAAACTAGATTAGGTAGTCATGACATGTCCATGACTTACCTTTTTGTTACTAACTAAAATTGGTAACTATAATAACTGATAAAAGTGAACAGTGGAATAAAGTATGGTCAAGTACATGGGCGTGAAAAAGCGCCATGCAGTATATTAGAGTTGGCAGCATGTGTCAGACGGACCATACTTTTGTCCACTTTTTCATAGTTGGTTCTTCCGAAGGTAATTAGCTTCGGAAGAATAAGTTCTTCCGAGATCATTCATACTTTTGAAGAATTAACTTCTTTCAAGTCTTCTGCAAGTCTTTAAGACTTCATTCTTTGGAAGACTTTGCCTTGGATCTTCTGAGTTCATCTCTTCGAAAGTTCTTCATATACTTCGAAAGGAAAACTAATGGAAAACTAATTAGTCTCGGAAGACTTAGTTTTCCTTTAGAAGTTCTTCATACTTTAGACTTCGAAAGATCTTTAGCTTATCTTCGGAAAAGTTGCTTTTGGCTTCGGAAGACTTTATTCAATTGTACTTAAATCTTCTAAGTGTAGTTTTGGTTGCACTAGCCTCGTCTGATCCAACAAACTACCTATAGGCTGATGCTACCAAAACTTCACTCTCATCTACTTCTTAAAACTTTTAACACCAAGGAAAGAAGGTATTTGTTATTTTCCTTGTTCTTTCCTAAAATGGTTCTGAGAAGTTTGTACAAGTCATTGGTAGATAGGATATCCAATCTATTCCTCTGGATGACATGTACCCTTCGTTATGGCCATTTGAAGAGAGTTAGTTAATGGGAATTATAGTCATATTCTTATCTAACTATGGAATCTAAAGCAGGGCCTTGAACCATTTGAAGGAATGGACTTCCTTTTATAGTGACACACTCTCTTTCTTCCTTTCTTAAATTCAACTACTCTTCACTCCTTGCTTTCTTGGTTAGCTCAGCAAGATGAAGGCTGCTTAGGTGATTTCTGTCGTGAGCAGCTACTTGGGAGTTTGAGGGGTTTTAGAATGGTTTCTCTCCTAACTCGACAATATCAAATCTGCTTGAGTGTAGCAGAGATTGTGTCAAGTTTGTTGACTTCACCATTCTCCCTTTCCATAATAAAGTTGTGAGAAGGTTCTTGAACCTCCACTGGACAATTTTCTTCCTAGGGGTAAGGGGCATGTTTGGAAGTTTGTGCCTTTTTTATGTGTCCAGTAAAGTCACCAATCTTCTCCTTATCTTCTTCTCTTCTTCCTTGAGGGAATCTGAATTTATTGCTAAGATTTAAAGAGCTTGGTCTAGTGTTCCTTAGGATAGATCTAGGAATGCATCTCTTGTGAGGGAACAAGAAGAGCCATCAATATATTTTAATCTTATGTACCCTTCTTCACAAGAGATGTCGTTCAGGGTTGTGCAATTAATGAGCTTCCTTTTGATCTCCGTAATTTCCTCTAAGGTCGGAGGCTTAGATGGTTCAGAGGATGGCTTGGGTAATGGTTGGGTTTTAGGTTATGTTTTGGGTTTTAGGATGGGTAGTGGTGGTGGTTGCTGAGAGGCAATGGATGAGGGTGGAGGTAGGGCTAATGGTGTAGGTTAAGGGGTGTAAGGTTTAGCAGTAGGTTAAGTTTTGATGAGGAAGGGAAAAGGTGTGGGCTCAGGTCTTTTTGCATTTGTTTAGGTGTTGGATTGGGTACCATCCTCTGTACACTTTGGGCTTGAAATATCTCTTTTCTTCTTCCTAAGCGAATGTCAGCTTTGATGTTATCGACATGTCGCTGTAGTGTCTTCTCAGACATGGGACCTACTTGTCTGCTTATGAAGCCATGAGCCCTAAGATAAGCCTTCATCCAGACTTTGTCTCCTATTTTCTTGGCAACTGTAATTTGGTCCTCCTCCTCCTTCTTCTTTTTCTCCTTTAACTTCTCTCTAGCAGCTTTCTTCCTCTTCTTATTTATTTGATTTTGTTCTTTGTGAAAAAGAAACAAGATCGTTTCATTTTCAGGAGAAGTCAGCTCCTCTTAAGAATAGCCCCTTGAGCATAAGAACGCTATCCTCTGCCTTTGCTCATCCTCTTCTTGCCTTCTTTTATTTTCCTCCTCTTTCACCAAGCTTGTTGTTTCCTCTTTCTCCTTTTGTAGCAGGGTTGCCTTCTCCAGCTTCACAGGCTCATCAACAGGGAGTTGAAGCGTTTCTTCATTATCCACTCCCAGATTGATGAGCCTGTCTATCACCTCCACTCTTCTCTTGTTGTTGATAGACTCTTGAATTGCTGCTATTGCTTTGCTGCTTACAGCCAACAGTTTCCCAGTGTTGAGTCTACCTTTCTTCTTCAACTTCTCCAACATTTATTTAGCTATCATCTTACTTTTTCCTTTCGAATCTGAGGAAGATTTAGCCTTTGGAGATTCTGGCTTAGATGATTCAGGTCAGGAAGAGTGGGTTCAGCTTATGGTGTTCAAGAGAGAGGGTTTTTGAGGAAGTCCTCACTGTTTACCTCAGAGGCTAGATCAAGGATAGCCTTTGTGATAAGTAGATCATCAAACAAATATGATAGTTCAATGATCCCTTCCGTATCTTGAATTTCTACTTCGGAAGAGATTGGAATGGCATTACCTGTCCTAACTGAGTCAGTTGCTGGGCCATCAGTCCTTATCTTGCCTTCAAAGTCAACCTTAGGTTCAATAAGGACCTTAGGTTGACCAACTTCCTCCTTAGTAGCAGGTGGTGCACTCAACCTTTAAAGCTCTTCATCTCCAAAGTATGCTATAGCAACATCGGGTGAGGGTTGTTCAAGTGAGGAGCTTATTAGAAAGTTAGTTAAGAATCTGTTGAGATCAATAAGCATCCTAGGGTCCACTTGAATTGTTATGGGAGATGGTTGAGGAAATGTAGTTGTAGAGTGTTGTTGTGTAGGATAGAGTAAAGATAGGGTTGAGATGGCCAAGTTTGGTTCCTTATGAAATTGACTTTGTACATTCTCCCTCTTTTTTGTAGCATCGTATTGAGAAGTAGCTGAGCTAGAGGAAGAACTTAAAGAGACTTGAATAGGTACGTGCCTAACAGACTTCTCAACCTGTGTCTCAGCTAGTTTGGTCTTGAGATTTTTAATCTCAAGTTGCTAAGTGGCAGACCTATCTTCTAAAGTCTTAACCTTTGATTCAAGGTTTGAGACTTTAGAAAGTAGGTTTGTAATGGTAAGTTGTAGACTTCCCTCATCTTCTTTTGAAGAATCATGGGGAGAGGAGATAACATACCTAGTATGTTCATCAACATCACCAGATATGGTTTCTTGGCACCCTGGTTTCTCTTGCATACTGATATCTCTTTCAGATGCATCAATTGGCAAGGTTGTCATAAACACAGTCTCAGTTATGTTACCACTATCCTTAGGGCCCAGTGAGACACTCTCAGTAGTGGCAGCTGAGTCTACATGACTCCCCTACATGCCTATGGGACTCACCTCAGTTTGGCTTACTAATATGGGCTAGAAATCAAAGGTTCTCTCTGGCTCAGTTGATCTGGAGAATGGTGTGGTAGATCAACGTCATGGCGCTGAGGAAACATGAGATCTTCATCAGATCAGGTTAATAGGTCAGTAAAGGATATAGAAGTTATTCCTAATAACCCGGGACCTTGGTCAACATATAGTGGCATTATGCCAGTGATGTGGTTGTCCCTTTTTGGTTGCTTAGGGGAGTGTTGGGACTCACCCTGAGGGCTTAAAGCTTAGCTATAGGCTCATCAGGTTGAGACTGAGGAGACTCAACGCTGATATTGAGGTCAATTATGGAGGACGGTTGGACCGCTGGCTGAGTGGGAGCCCTTTGTTCCACTCTAGCCTTTTTGGTTTAAATAGAGGGGACTTGTTCAATCAGAATAGATTGAACATGGGTTCGTTTGGGGCGTCTGTAAGATGTGAGTGTAATGCGGTGGGAAAAAATGATTGGCACTGAAATAATGGTATCTGGTGTGGGTTCGTCACCTGCTAGGTTTGGAAGGAGGTTAGTGAACCTTCAAGTAAAGTTGGTGGATATCTTCTTTAGCATCTTGAAGATACCCGACCTCATTTGGGGAACCACTAGAACATCTGCATATTCTAGTTTATCCTGATCCAACACACAATTGATTATGTGCTGGATATACCTGGAATACATGTAAAATGTATTCCTAATGAGATTACCTCTTAGGTTATTCAGCACAAACCGATAGTAGTTGAATCTGAGGCCCTTTACCAACCCATGGACTAGGCGGCCCAGATCATACGAAATTTGATCCTATCCTCCTGCTTTGTTAGACAGGTTGTGTAGGACGATATGCTGTAAGAACTTCCAGTTGTAGGAAAAGTTGAATTTGTAGACTGTAGATTTGCTTATATCACCTCCATATCCCATTTGGGTATATGTGTCTTCCAAATCGGACTTAGGGAACCAATAGGGGCTCATTCATCATGGAGTTCCAGATGCTCCCTGATGGTGGTTTCACTGATAGTAATCTTCTATCCACACATTCTAGACCGGATAACCATTTGACCTTTGATTGTTCATTATGACCATTGGCCCAGAATTCGGCCAAGTGGTTTGAGTAGATGTGGGGTTAACGGTTAGAGCGGTGAAGTATACATATTGGGTTAGGAATTAGATGATGGGGGCAAAATCGGCATCCCTGGAAGAGTCAAGGATGGCAACCTGGTTGTGCTGGGGATTCAAGTCATTGCTTTGTGAAGATACTGTTTGAAGGAGTTTGAGAGTGGTAATTTGAGAGTGAGTGAAAAAGATAATGGAAATTTTAGGGCTTTTATAGTGATAAAGAAAATAAAGAAAGAAAGTCAGAAACATTTAAATGATGGTTAAAAGTCAGAAACATTGCTTCTTTCATATCTAGGAGATGATCCTTCCACTAAGAAATTGACATCCACCTGATGTGGATTTCTTATTAATGTTGCAGCCACCATAATCACTGTCAGTGTAACCATAAAGGTTAAAATACATGTTCTTAGGATACCAAAGACCTAGTTTAGGAGCTCCTTTGAGGTATCTAAGAATTCTCTTGACAACAATTAAGTAAGACCCTCTGGGAGCAGCCTAATATCTAGCGCAGATGCATGTTGCAAACTGACATCAAGTCTACTTGCAGTGAGAAACATCAGAGATCCAATAATTACCCTGTATTGATGCTGATCAATATCCTCTCCCTAGGAATCAATATAAAGATTGTGATTTCTTTGTATTGGTGTCTTGGCTAGCTTATAATCTTTCATCTCAAATCTTTCTACGATGTCCTTGACATACTTAGATTAATTGATGAAGAACCCTTCTTTCATCTGCTTCACTTGAGTTTCAAGTAAGAAATCCATCTTTCCCATGGAACTCATCACAAACTTCCCTCTAATGATGCTTTCAAAGTTTTTGCATATCTGGTCACTTGAAGAATCAAATATAATGTCATCAACATAGACTTGTACAAGCAACATATCCTTCCCAGACGTCTTTATGAACAATGTCATATCTATGGTACCTCTGGTGTAGCCATTCTTCAGGGGAGACTGAGACAATGTTTCATACCACATCCTAGGAGCTTGGTGCAACCCATAAAGAGCTTTATCCAGTTTGCACACATAGTTGGTGTGCTATGGGTCTTCAAATCTAGGTGGCTGCCACACATAGATTTCTCTGTCGATATCCCCATATTGAAATGCATATTTGATATCAAATTGATAGACTGTGAAGTTCTTGGATGCTGTAAAGGCAAGGAAGATTCTTATTTCCTCAAGTCTTGCAACAGATGCAAAGACATCAGTGTAATATATTCCTTCCTCTTGTGTGTATCCTTGAACTATAAGTCTAGCCTTGTTCTTGATGATTAAACCTCTATCATCCCTTTTATTCCTGAACACCCACTTAGTGCCAATGGGGACTTGACCTGGTGGTAATGAACATAGGTTCCATACATTTTGTCTCTTGAATTAAAGCAATTCCTCTTATATTAGTTCAACCCAATTGTTGTCCTTGAGAGCTTTTTCCACCTTCTTGGGTTCCATTTGAGAGAGAAAGCATGAGTACAAGTAGATATTCCCACTGTGGGTCTAACTTCTTATTCTCACACCTTCTGAGACATCCCCAATGATGTTCTTAGCTGGATAAGTGTTGTGAATCCTGAGTCTAGGAATCACATCTATTTACATAGATAAATCCAAGTTTGAGAAATTTTGCTCAGGATTTGAAATATTATTTCCAGCTAATATCTCATATTCATTCAATGAGGATTGATTGAATGAACGAGTGATAGCATCAATGATATTTTATTATGAAGCAGTATTAATAGTTGCCTGTTCCTCCAGATCACTGTCTTCATCAGCTTGGTATTGAGTATTAGAGTTGTCGGCTAATGAGTTTGGAGGCTCAGTTTGCTGATAACTTGTTAAAGCTCCACTATTTCCTGAGATGTTTAAGCTTTCAAGATTTTTAGTAGTGGTAGCTTGCTCTTCATGTATTCTAGGGGAAATTGGAATAGGTCTGGGTAACTTAAATAGTTGATCATTAGAGTAGTCATTTTGGGTTCCTGTTCCAGCTGAAACATTATTATAAAATGGTTTATAATAGTTGGGAAATAATTCTAAATCAAAGATATGGTTGTGACCATTCCTCTTAATACAAGGAGTGTGCTCATTTACAACAATGTTGGATGATTCCTCAAATTGTTGATTCTTAATGTTGTATTATCTATAGGCTATAGAGCTTTAGGAATACCCAACAAAGATAGCATCATCCGACTTTTCAACAAATTTTTCAAAATTGTCTTTTGTGCTAAGTATGGTACACCTGCTTCCAAAGGACCTTAGAAAGCCAATGAATAATGGCCTCTTGTTCCATATCTCATAAGGAGGTTTTCCATAAGGCTTAACAATGAAAACCCTGTTCTACAGATAGCATGCAGTGCTGACTGCGTCTACCCAGAAAGTCAGAGCCAGCTTTGAATCAGCTAACATGGTTCTTGCAGCCTTAATAAGTGTTATGTTTCTTCTCTCAGCAACATCATTATGTTGAGGAGTTCTAGGAGCATCGTATTGTCCACTAATCCCTTTTGAGTTACAGAATGAGTCAAGAATTTGATTCTTAAACTCAGTCCCTTGAACACTTCTAATTGTATTTACCTTATGATCAATTTAATTTTTTATTTTAAGAATAAAAGATTTTAACGTTTCAGCAGTTTCATCCTTAGTTCTTAAAAAGAATACCCATGTAAATCTTGTAAAATCATCAACTATCATAAGGCAGTATGATTTCCTTCCAATGCTCATTATACTTGTAGGATCAAATAGATTCATATACAATAAGCATAATGGAGTGGTGATGAAATTGACTTTTTAGATTTGTGGGATGCCTTGTGTGGCTTTCCTTTTAGACAAGCAACATAGTTGTCTTTACAGAAGAACTCCTTTTTAAGCACACCATGTACCAAGTTATTTTTAACTAGTTTATTCATGGTTTTAAAACTAGCGTGACATATTCTTTTATGCCAAAGAGTTGACTAATCACCATTAGCTTTGGAAAGAAAGCATGATACTTCACCTAGTGTGGAAGTATTATTCATGTCCAGCTTCTACATATCCCCTCTCCTGGAGATCTAAGAAGCACCAGTTCCTGAGGAATTATCATCCCAGGTTTGAGGATAATGCAGTCATGTTCTGTGAAGATCATTTGGTGCTTTTGATGAAGAACTGAGAAACATTCAAGATATTATGTTCAAGCTGTTTGACAAAGTGTAGTTTATCCACTTTTAACTTATAATTGGATACACTACCTCTACCAGAAATGTATCCTCCAGCTTCACCTCCAAATTAAACAGGACCTCCATCAAAATGTTTAAATTGTTATAGAAGAGACTTATTCCCTATCATGTGCCTGGAGCATCCACTATCTATAATCCAAATGTTTCCATTCTTGTCATATAGATGTCCCTACACAAAAGGTGAAATGATTAGTTACTATTGGAAGTCCAAGCCTCATTGGTCGTGGGCTCTTCCAATGTATATAACATAATTAAACCAAAATGTATGCATGGGACTTCAACTATGGTTTGTGAAGAAGAGGTTTGGGGTACAACATCTTGTCTGGCCTTCTATTCTATCATATGTTGATCAGTGTAGATGAGCCTGAAGAGGCTTGAGCAACATTACTTACTTCCGAGGCTTCTTTGTTCTCGGAAGAAGTTGTCACCATATTTTATTCTGAAGCAATTTTGTTCTCGAAAGATTTAAAAGGATTCCTTTTATTCCTTTATTTGCTCTTAGGCTTATCTTCCGAAGCTATTTTCCTTTCAGAAGAATGAACATCTTTCGAGAGCAACTTGGCTCTAGAACTAAGCTTTCCTTTCTTTAACACTTGAATCATGTAATAAGGTCCAAATGTGAAACCTTCCTTAACTCATTATTTCTTAACATTATTTGCATAATGTGTGCTTGCTAGATTATAGTAACAATCTTTAGCCATGTGATTATGCATACCATAGATTATGAACTCAATGTTAAATTTGGTGGGGCATGAGGGCTGTTGTTTCTTGCACTTCTTTTCTTCTTTAACAGCCTTCCCATTTAGCTTTTGATTCTTCAGCTGGCTAGGAGTACTGGTACTATACTCCTTTCCTGAATCACAGTTTCTAGCAACTTGGAATCCAGCTGTGATGAATACACCCTTTTTCCTTGGGTCTTTTTTCAACTTAGACTCAATCACCTTCTAGGCATTTTTTCTTGTTGCCCTTATCTTGTTCTTTCTATTAGACTCAACCATCTTCTTGGCATTTTTTCTTGTTGCCCTTATCTTGTTCTTTCTATCTTTGGTGGCCAGGGGTTGATTATCAGATGTGTGGATGAGGTTTTCTACCTTATCCTTCACTATGGTGGTCACCATTGTTGCATCATTCTTTGTATCATTGGGTAGTGGGTTAGTAGATGGAACCTCTTGCTCATCAGTACCACATCTTAGCTGTCTGATAGACATGTAGGAGTATGGTGGAGCAGTCTTATTGGTTCCCCACCCACTTTGGTTTTGATAACACACCTTTGAGTGGAAGGAAGATGCAAGAATGGTTTTGAAGTTCAACTCTTGAATATCATACTTCTTTGCTTTAACCTCAGCTATTACTAGCTAGGCTTGAGCATCAGTCAATTTTGAGATTAAATCCTTTATTTGAGCCCTGTAGTTTGAGTGTTTATGTTTTAAAGAAGATACAATTTTCTCTAAATCCTTAATTTTGAATTTACAGTCAGATTCGGCCCTTTTAAAGTCAGATTTTAATATATTTAAGGACTCAATATCATATTTAATTTCCATGTTATAGTCCTGATACATTTAACCTTAGCTATATAGACTGGGTTACAGAGATGTAAATATACCTTAGTATCTTTAGTACCAGCCGTTAGTGCTTAAGCAGGGGTGACATTTTGCACCGTGAAGCTCTAATCAACCTCTTGAGCAACAGCTGCAGTTTGCTGCTCAGTTGGCTTGGATGTAGCCTTAGGGGTAGCATGATATTGAGAGGCTTGAGCTGCTCCAGGATTAGATAGGAGCCTTGCATTCCCCTGCAAAATGACCAAGTTGATTACAGTTGTAGCACCTGGCTTTTGATTTGTCAAACCCAAACTTGCTGTTTTTTGGGTTCTGGGGAATTGCCTTCCAGTTCTTTTGAAGAACTTCTTTGCTCTGTAGGTTAAAAGAGCTATCTATTTGACAATGTCCTTGTATGCTACATCATCTGGGCTAATCGAGATCATCAAAACAAACTAAAAATCTCTAGAGTGCTCATATCCTGAAAAAAAGCACAAGTATCCTGGAAAGGACTTTGTTAAGCATGTTGAGACCTGGGTGTCTTAGGAAATATGATGTAAGGCCCAGACGAGTATGATGGCTATTGGTTATAGTTGAGGTACATTTGGGGCTGGGGAGTTCTTGATCCTTCAGCAACATGTAGAGCGTTGCTGACAGAGAGGGTTGAGCTTCTGTTCACCTGTTGGGATTTCTGAGTCTTTATCTCCATACGGTATCCATCAACGATTCCATATAGTTCAGTCATGGTGAGTGTGTTCAGATTTTTAGTTCTCTTGATAAAGACACAATAGAAAGTCCATTCATGAGGAAGTGCACTCGTGAATTTTCTTACTATATCTCTTTTCTCAAGAGTCACTCCCATAGACTAAAGAGATGTGATTAAGTCCATGTATCTAAACTATGTTGGTTCAAGGTCTCACCAATAATATAAGTGAAGTTTTTAAACTTCTGCTTTACTATATCCTTCTTGGACTATTTGGATTCAGAGGAAACAAAGTATATCAATGTCAAAGCATCAAACAGTTCTTTGGCTAACCTGCAGTGCTCAAAGCCTACCATTATTGAGTTTGGTATGGCTGTAAGTAATACAGTCATGGCTTTACAATTGATGTCCATCTTCTTAAAGTCTTCATCTGAGTAGTATTCAAAAGCTTTTTCAATCATGGCACCATTACCAGTTGGTGATGCCACCTTTAGCTTGTATGGACCATGAGTGATAGATCTCCAAATCTGGCTGCCTTAATATTTGATTAAACCGTTAATACGTTGACATTATCTTCTAAAATTATTAGGGGTGATAACAAGAGCCTTAGTCATGGATCTCGTCTCAATCTTAGAAAATTTTTAGTTGAGGGCTATTTGAGTAGAGTAAGTGAGTATGAAGAAACAAGGGTGATTTGGGATGATTAGATCTCACAATCAAGAGCCTAAGAAGCTCTGATACCAATTGCAGGATCGGTGTTGGTCTCTCAACACAAGTTTATCTCTCAAACTCACTAAATCTTACTCAGTTGATGATGCAGGATCTCTAACTAAGTTGATAATAATATACTAAGTTAATGAGTACAAGAAATGGTTTTTCAAGATACTTGTATATATTACTTCTCAACTCGGTGTTACAAGACTCATACAAGCATATATTAATGAGTTATAATAAGAAACTATATTTACTACTATCGACAGTCAGTTATACTTAGATAACCAACTGGAACTTACAACTAAATAAATACTATATTGCTAGAAGTAAGGTATCTATGATAAAAGACTATCCTAAATTAGGTAGTCATGACATGTCCATGACTTACCTTTTTGTTACTAACTAAAATTGGTAACTGTACTAACTGATAAAGGTGAACAGTGGAATAAAGTATCATAAACTACATAGGCGTGCTAAAGCACCATACAGTATATCAGAGTTGGCAGCATGTGCAGTCGGACCATACTTTTGTCCACTGGTTCATAGTTGGTTCTTCCGAAGGTAAATGGCTTCGGAAGGATAAGTTCATCCGAGATAATTTATACTTTGGAAGAGTTAACTTCTTCCTAGTCTTCTGCAAGTCTTCAGGACTTCATTCTTTGGAAGACTTTGCCTTGGATCTTTTGAGTTCATCTCTTTGAAAGTTCTTCATATACTTCGGAAGGAAAATTACTTAGTCTCAAAAGACTTAGTTTCCTTCTGATGTTCTTCATACTTTAGACTTCGGAAGATCTTCAGCTTGTCTTTGAAAGAGTTGCTTTTGGCTTCGGAAGACTTTATTCAGTTGTACTTAAATCTTCTAAGTGTAGTTTTGGTTGCACCAGGCTCATCTGATCCAAGACTCGCCACATGTTTAGTTTATACATGGACTTTGTGTTCATGAGTTTGTTGATTCTGACCTTAAAACAAACACATAAAACACATACCAACATAATATACTGATTTAAAATTCTCTTACTCATTCAGTTCTAAAAACATATACATACAAATACAAACCCATGTAACACCTAAATGAAACTAACCCACTAATTCTAACACCATTAAAGAATCCTTCTGTCAATGGTATTTGATGTTGTATGTATGGCGCTAGTATTTAGGAGGCCTCATACGTGGTCATTCATTAAACGATTTAGATACAAAAACATTAAAGAGAAAAAGTTAATATAACCATCTACAAATAATGACTTGTTTTAAAAGAAACATGAAAATTCTCTTGAAAAAACCATCCAAATTTGTTTACTTTGATCCATTATTACAAAACATCAGATGCCAGTTTTTACATTCAGTCTCTTGAAATCCCCTGTTTGCTCATCCTCAATGTTTCAGCTTACCTTCAACTAATATGCATATAAAAATCAACATTGTTAAGTGAGTTCTAGTTTTATATAGTAAAATAAGCTTTTTATTTTGTTCATTAGCACACACTAGCATACATACATGCCACATGACTTTTATTCCATTTATTATGATGCTCATTATCTTCCTTTTATTTTTTCATTCAATTATTCTTTATTTCATTTTCTTTTCACTTTTTTATGAATCTATCTCATTCCCGTACCTGCTCAAGGTAATAGTGGGAACCAAATCCATAACCATAACCATTTGATATGCACAAGTGCCCCTATAACATATAAAATTGATAACACGTGTCAATGCTCTTTATGGGTATGAGGCATAAAAAATATCATCAATTAAAAATACTTAATTATAGCTCCATTCCAATCCAATCTATAGTCAATGCTAGCAAAACATTCCTTTCTTATGGGGTCCATTTATATTTCATTAGTATCTACTATCATTCATTGTCTATTTGTCTTTTATATTGCTTTACATAATACTCAACAGTTTCATCATGTACTACACATCATATATTTATACATAAATCATTTGTAAGGACCATTTAAATGTAAAACACAAGAAGTCACTTCTTATCAATTAAACCCTAAGTGAAGGTCTAACCTTGGTCAGCTATAGGTATATCATATGTCAAGTCTTTAAGAAAATCTAGAACACAAACAAAGGCCGAGAACTTCCCAGTAGGTCATATACTTCCCTTTACCTAGTACTTTCTTTCTACCGAGTACTCCTTATAGGTCGAGAACTGTTATCAACCAAATGCCTCTATAAGATGAAACTTTTGGACACCAAGCACCTTCGTAAATAGATTACTCCTATAGTCAAATACACACATAGGTCGAGTACTTCGAAGTGATCGACTAGTGACCTAAGCCAAACACTATTGCCAAGAACTACACCAATTACTAAGCCCATGGCATTCCCGAATACTCTACCCTGGTACCTTATACAAAGGAAACCATATTATTCGATGTACAAACATAGCATATAAATCCATAAAATATAATTTTATCATAAAAGGCTACCTTTTGTATATAATCATACACCTAGGTAAATATAATATTAAGGTATGCATGGCATCCCAAAAACATCCAGAAAGAATAAAATATGATGATCTAGAACTTATATTATGAAGAACACCAACCAACCGAAGAAATAGCATAATTTTCCACCCAGGTCTGATAGGGCGCATGTAAAAAATCATAACTTTATAATTAGATCCGAATCATGATGCACATAAGATAATTATAGGCTTGATCAGAATCATGATGCACTAAAATCCTTACCTTTAAGCATTTTTCTTCCTTCTAACACTTGCCGAGAACTTATATCTCACTGTGCCCATACATATGTTGGAAACTTTTTGGCACAAAGAGATAGAAAAAGGGGCGGTTCCCTTCCCTTTATAGTGCGTTTTAGGGTTAAATATTTTTATTATTACCACCTTTGGCCGTTATACTAAATCCAAAAGAATCAACATCCCCTATAACTGATTACTTCCTTTCTCTGTGTCCTCAGGGCGTTACATTGGTAAATGTTTGTAAAGACCAACTTTAAGCAATACGTCTATAGTGGACGGATCATAAGAAAACCACAGTGTTATGCGAAAACTAGAGAAAACAAATGAAAGCGGCCATATAATTACAATTTTTTATCACCACTCTTTATATATAAATAAGGGTATGTATCAAATGTAAAACTGTAGCAGGTTACGTATACGTAACCGTTTTTCATTCGACATAGTATTACGTATACGTAAAACTCTTCATTCTCGTATTTATGTTCAACATATATGTAACGAAAGCTTAAATAACCTTTTAACAATTAAAATAACAAAAAAATATGAATTATGTTATTGGTTTTTGTGATTTTCTTTGGTTTTCACATTACTATTGGTTTTCTCAGGAACTCTCCCCTACTTTCATATTCTACAATATTTATTCTACCATATTATGCCTATATGTTATCATGTACAGGTCATATAAGTTATTGATTTGTGGTTCATGATAGGTTTATATTCGATAAAACATACATCAACATAAGCATTGAAAACATGAAAATCAAGATACATCATCTAATATTATATATGTGTTTCCTTGGGTATAATACATGATAACTATATTCATCTAATATTATATATGGGTTTCCTTGAGTATAGTACATGATAACAAGACACTGATTCAACAAGATCGCATAGTATAGGTGATTTTGCTTAATACACGACATATCAAGTAAAAAGATGCTCACTCTCATGTTTGTTCTTAATGTTGTTGTTGTTATTATTATATTTATATATTGTTAGCTAAACTAATCATAATATCTATTTAGTTTGTATGATTATATTGATCCATATTGATTTTTATGGTTTTGATATTTGATTGCCTACATAAGATATTATAAGCAAAGAGTGGGCGACAACTAAACAAGGAAACGGTCCATGTTCAAAGTTAGTTGTGTGGGTGCCAAAGAAAACAGGCTTCACTGAGTTTGTAAAAGTGAACGAACAATCTAAAGTTGAAGGTGGATTCTCTATAGCCATATTCTGTTATGCATTACAAATGTTACCTTTCAAAGTTCAACCTATATTCAAACCTTTCATAAATGACAAAGGGGAAAGTAATGGTACCTACGATCAACTTTTGCAGCACATTGAAGGAAAGGTACCATTTTTCACTAAAAACATATATCAACATATTTATATATATGCTTTATATTTATATCTTATTTGAGTTTGTTGAAAATATCTTTTAGATGACATAAACAAACATATGCTTAAGGCTACGTATTAGGGAAAAAAGAGATATAATTAAATGGTCCTATATAGAGTTGTGTATATAAAAAGGTGATGATTTAAATGGTTATCAAAATTTAATAAGTAATTACCAACAAAGGGACTTAATGTTTTGTTTTGGTAGTCACTAACAAAGTGACATGATGCTTTTAACTAGTTATGGTAGTTACCAACAAAGGGATACATTGGATTAAATGGTAGTTACTAACAAACGCTTATGATGGTTTGTTATATGATTACTAAGGATTGTGACTATTCACAAATGACCTTGTTTTTTACTCATTTCTCACTAGAAATGTCTCTTCTAACATTGTACATGTTGCACGAAGAATAAGTAGCCACGCTAAAAATCCTTGAACACAACAATAAGAAGTTGTATATTAAGTATTCACGTATTTAAAGAAAACCATGAATGATGCCTTAGATTGCTTAAGTGTCCTTTAGTATTAGAATGATACATATTTATAAGTTGGAAACTTATCAAGACGACTATGCATCCACTAGTGGATGGTCTCTTAAACTTGGTAGAGGTGTAGGTCTTGGGGATCAAAGAAACAAAGTTGTATATCTTTGTAATTTTAGTTGAATTTAAGGATAGCTTCATGTTGTAAGAACCATAATGGCTGAGTGATGTGTTACTTACCATTCCTTTATGGCCAAAACTTATGCCTCATATGCATGTACATGATGAGGTCAATCCACGTTATCAAGAGCATATACCAATGTATTAGTACATAAGTCCAGACAAAACAAAAATTAAACACATAGAATTCAATCAATTATTAAATAATAAAGTGCTCATCATAAGCTTCCATTATAAAGGAAATACTTGGTAGATCGTTTTACAAAAAGGAAAACCTAGAAAGTTGTTTGAAAGTACTTTAAAAGACATGTGAATCAAGCGTGTATATAGTTAGTCACCCATCATAATCCTTGGATTGACTCTAGTGATATTTGAGAAATCAAGATAAGACTAGTGGTGAAACTAATAGGTCTGGTTAAATTTAATATGAATGAATGAGTAGAAGGATGTGCATGAGTCATTTCCATTTAACTTATAGAGAAAGATAGTTTACTTGGTTTAATCATTCTAAACTTAGGCTTTAGCTTTTTAACTACGTAAAGGTTCAAAGTGCAAGACTCCACCTTTATTTATGTATAACACACCTAAGAATTTGATAATTTAGTTAGGTGCTGTCATGTTTATCTTTTTTAAATAATTCGAGTAATTTTAAAAAATGTGGGGCATTGGAAATATATTTTCTAAATAATAAGAAGATATATAGTTTTTGGTGTTAGAAATTAATCTTGATGTTCAAGGGTGTATATGGGTGAACCAAGAAAGATAAGGGTGGATTTAGTTAGCATGTAGAATATGTTAGTCAA
>BJCN01154551.1:0-17548 GCA_018326445.1 Flaveria brownii
TAGCTTGTTGCTTGGGCTTCTTAATATGTAGAGCTCCCTTAGTATAGTTTGGCCTAGGTTGTGCTTGGCCACCATTTGACCTTGGTGCCTTGCACTCCCTAGCAAAGTGTCCCATTTGGTTACAGTTGTAACACCTCACTTTGCTTTTATCCAGCCTAAACTTTTCATTGTATACATTGCTGGGAAACTTCCTCTTTGTCCTCGTGTAGAACTTCTTGGCTCTATGAGTGAGAAGAGACATCTGTTGGACTATCTCCACGTACTCCAGATCATCTGGATGGATTTACTCCAAGTCTTCAAGGGTGAAGAGGAAGTTGCCACCGCTTTCATCAGCAAGCACAAAGGCTTGTGATGAGCTTGTCTCTTGGAATGACCACACTAGTGTTTTCATTGTCTAGGAAGAAAGGACATGAACTTCCTCACTATGTACATATTCTCAAGAGTTACTCCAACATTCATTAGAGTATCCATAATCTCAACATACTTGAAGTATTGTTAAGTCATGGTTTCACTTGTCTTGAAGGTGAAGTTCTCAAACTACTGCTTCAAGAGGTCTTTCTTATTCTCTTTGGCTTTATTTGACCCCTCGTACATCAGCTTCAGTGCATTCCATAGTTTCTTAGTAGTTTTGCACTTGTTAAAGCCTCTGTAGATAGAGTTTGGAGGGTGGTCATAGCTTTCGGATCTACATCTATCTTCTTCCAATCTTCTTCAGAGACAATAGATCCCAACATCTTATTGTCTTGAGACTTGATAAAGCCTTCCATTCTTTGGTCCCAAGTATTAAAGTCATCAGGAGTGATCAGTGGAGACTTTGTCATAGTATTGGTTTCCATATCATCCTTTAAGAGAGCTGCTATTTGAGATGTTAAGTGATTTGTGAAACAGAGAGGATTTAAGATGGTGAGATATTATAATCAAGAGCCTGAAATGCTCTGATACCAATTGTAGGACCGGTTAAGGGATGGTCAAAACAATCAATCTCACAATGAAGAAAGTGTTAGAACACGTAAACAAATCAAATAGGTAACCGGTTTTATATGAAAGACACTAACAACACAAGTAATTATTGAGACAAAACCAAGAACAAGAACAAGATAATTATGGTTTCAAGAATGTTGTATATTGCTCTCAAGTTCCATTACAAGTGTTATAAAGCATAAAAAGAAATACAAAAATCTTAGATACTTTATACTACATCCTACAGTCGGCTATACTTTGAAAGCCAGCTGGAAACACTAATCTAGACAACAAGATTAATGTGCAGTCAAAAGGCAGATTGCCTTTTCACTTGTGACTATGACATGCCATAGCTCACATCCTAATCTATTATAAAAAGGATTAAAGGTACAAAGTAGAAAGTTACAGAGCCCAAACCATAATCTGCAATTCACTAAAGCATGGATCTTTTCCCCAACTTGTATAAGTTGGTGAGTTTTTAGAGTGGTAGCAGAAAGTTAGTCAGCTTTATGCAAAAGTTGATTAGAGAAAGCATGTCTTTTCTGTCTTTAGAAGAAATCAATCTTCGGTCTTTTAGCTTTGAGTGTCTTTAAAGCTTCGAAAGACTTCATCTTTCTTCGGAAGATTTGGTCTTTGGCTTCGGAAGATTTTACACTTAGAATGTTTTCTATGAAGAGTGTAAAATTTCCGAAGTAAATTCTACTCTACACTTCATGCATGCATGCTGGAAGCTCTCTGATTGCTTTGGTTGCATCAGCCTTTTAATTATAACCTTACATACTTCTCTCTCCCCTGTTTTGTTGTAGGGTGTAGGACCCATGAATTGACAAGCCACACCAATATTTTTACAAAACTCTTCTAGTACGTGTGATATGAACTCACCACCATTATTAGCTCCAAGGGCCTTGCTACTTTACCGGTTTATCTTTGAATATTTTTTTTAAATCATTGAGTAGTGTTGGTACTTGGTCTTTTGTCTTCATTATATATACCCACATATACTGGCTCTAATCTTCAACAGTCAAAATAAAATATTGATTTCCGCAATGCGTTCTTGGAGTAATTGGGCCACAAACGTAGGCATAAAGAAACTTGAGAGGAACTTTTGCTCGATAAATGGAATCTTTGGGAAAAGTAGACATTGTTTACTTGCCTACCAAGCATGAGTCACAAACTTATGTTGGATGTTCAATTTGAGGTAATCCAACAGCAAGTTTTAAGCGGTTTCTAAGTGCGTCAATATTTAGATACCTCACCTATGCATGTTGTGCCCATACATCATCTTGCAAGTTAACCTGTAAACCAACAAACTAGAGAAGCAACATTTAAAGTTAATTTAATAGCACAATTAGATGAACAAGGTACTTTCATTAGAAGCCTTCTGTTTTGCTCAAACATCCAAAGTATGTCGTTTTGGATTTGTATTTTGCACCTGCTTTTATTTAATTGTCCTAGACTATTATATTCTTTTTTGAGTGAAGATATGTAATAGGCGTCATTCAAAGATCGTTGTTCTCCTGTTTCTTCTAAAAATACCAATCATTGACCCTTTATTTCCCTGCATGAACCATTGCCAAATCTTATATTCCATGTTACATATGATCGAGTTTAGAAAATAATTTAGGATTTTCCGTCATGTGATTACTAGCCCCATTATTGAGGATACATGTATCATTTTTGCATGGTATAGTAACATATTTCTTTGGATCTATCTGGTCTTCATTTGAAAGCCATCTCTTTGTTTGCTTTGGTGGTTACATATACAAATTAACCATCTTCTTGAACTAAATTATTTTCTACTTCCTTTTTTTGAGTAAAACGAGTCAAAGCAAAATGCACTAAACCATCAAAATGATAACACTTTCATGGTGAAAGTTCTTTTCATGGACGAGTTTTTGATTCTTTGGCTTTGCTTTGTTCCCCGGTTTTGGTTTGACCCCCTCCTTGTCGTTTTATACTTGACTCAGATAAGATCTTACCTTTGCCTTTACCTTTGCCTTTACCTTTTTCATGTAGTTTCTTTGAACCCATTCTTCATAAGTGAATAACAGTTGATCTTGTTCGTTGACTTGTAATTTTTCATCATCCCACAACCTTTTCTTGAATGTCTTTAGTCGACCAAGGGCTTCATGGAATGACACAGTCTTTAAATTTGTGAACTTACTAGTAGTAACAATAGCTAAATAATGTTTTCTTCAAATGCACAACCAGAATAGATTCATGCACAACATCGATGCACACGCATAACACACATAAGATCGAATGAATCAACCTCTAGAACCTAACCGCAACCTCTACTAATAAAACATGCATAAATCTAAACATAAACATCTAACTACATGCAGATGATCAAACGTATTACACACACAACCCAATTTACCGCAACCCGAATCCTTGAAACTGTATCGTAACAAACATGAGTAAAGAATGAGAAGGATTGTACCAAGCATGCCTATTACGAACGACTTCCACTGCTTCTGGTGGTCGTTTGCAATGCCAGAAGTTGCCGGTGATGATCATTGTCAAGGAGGGGCTGCTTGCTTGCGGTTGATGGGCGGGAAGTTTGCCGGTTGTCGTTGGTCATTAGAGAGGGGAATAGAGCCTAGAGAGAGAGATGAATGAGTAGGAGATTAGGGTTTAGGTTATGGTTAGTCAATGATAAGGGGATGGAGTAGGCCAAGAGATCATGTATTGTGTTGAGGGGCTGCTTATGGATAAATGTTTATATTTATTAATTTAACAATCATTTACTTTAGTTTTTGTTAAATGGTTGGGTAATTTAGCTAAGGTTTAGATTTAAATAGATAATGTTTAACATGATTAAATTTATTAAACATATATTTAATAAGTACATGACAAGTAGCGAAGAATGGTTAGATAACGGAAATTAAAATCTTGGCGTACGGGACATCACATAGATGGACTGGATGAATTAGATAACACTCTCTTGACAGCTTTAGTCTTTGATCTTGGTAGAGCTTTTGAGATTGTTCTGTTGGATTCACCACCATGGTTGAATTCTCTAGATGCAGTTCTTGTAGCTCTTGAATTCTTAGCACTCTTGATTAGTGCAATGATATTTTTTTCACTGAGGATTCTTGAGATTTTCCTACATTTAGAACTATCACATATTCTTCAGCCTTCTATGAGAACAGCTACACATTTTTGCTCATCAGAAATCTTACCTTTAATTTCTATGATTCGATTTTTATCTCCTTTTCAGTAGTCACATGTCTCTTACCTTTGTCAAACGTAGAGATTTCTGTAGGTCTGATTGTCAAAAGCCTAAGAGTTACACCTGATATCTCACCAGCTGACTTGGGATCATTGGTAGTTATCTTAACTCGCTCAACCTTATTACTGACTTCTGGGCCTTTAGTCTCCATGCTCACCTTAGAGTTAACTAGGGCTTCAGTTTCAACCTCTAGTTGACCAAATATCACCTTAGCTAATTTTCTGGGTTCAAACATTGGTGCATCCATACAAAGTTTAGTAGGTTCAGTCTTAAGAGTTACCCCATGCCTTTCCATATCATCATCCATGGTTTGGATACCCCTTGTGTAAACCACCATCTATTTTGAGGGCTCATCTGTCGAAGGAGTCTCTTGAATGGTACTTTCAACAGTTGCATAAGTACTTGACTTGTTCAATACTTTAGCAGCTTTTTAGCAGTTGCATTAATACTTGACTTGTCCAGTACTTCAGCAGCTTTTAAAATCACTGTTGGACTCAACACGTCATTAAGGAAACAATGCATATAAAGGATAATGCTTGACATAAACAAACATAATATGTTCTAACATTCAAACAATCATTAACTAACACATTAGCATTATTAACATTCATAACATACACTAATTAAGCTTAAATTTCTTTTTCAGGATTGTAGATAAGAAGAAATTTTTGACAAGTGTCGTCAGCGGATGAAGAACTGCCCACAACGGATGACTAAGAATATGCAACAGATGAAGAACAAGTCCAAGTGTCTACAGCGGATGCACAACATACACAGCGGATGCATGTCCATAGCTAATGAACTGTTCACAGCGGATGCTCATCCACAGCGGATGAACATTCCATAGCGGACAACATACAAAGCATCAATGTTCACAGCGGACAACATCAATGCACAGCAGACAGTTTATTCAACATCCACAGCGGACATCTTAGCTTCCACAGTGGACAGCTAATCATCCACAGCGGATGACTTAGACTTAGGATTTTATGTAGTTTTTGTTTACATAAGGGTAGTTTAGCAATAGTAAATAGCTCTTTGTATAGGCTATAAATAGCATTCTACCCTAATCTTTTGTAAGCTTTTAAACAATCAATATACAAACATGTTCAGCATTATTCAAGCACTTGCAATTCATACACACACAATCACACACACTGATATCATAAGCATTAATCATGGGTTTCCGCACCATGTTTAATGTTTGTTGAATTTGATTTAACAAATCTGTTGTTATATTGTTTGAGAGAATAGAAAAGATCCTTGGGGAAATCAACATTATCAACAATTTCATTCTATTCAAAGTATGAGTTGATTGATTAATATATTGATTTCACAAGCACTTTCAATAGTGGTGCTTCTTATTTAGCAGATGGCTTGGGAGAGGCTTCAAGTCCTAGCACTATCTTTCTTTTTAATGATTACTCATTAGTTCTTTTTCTTTTTAGAGAGAGTAAAGAAGATGTGTTGGATCTCTTTATCATGGCCATCTTCCTCTTTCTAAGTTGAACCTTCTGGTTCATCCTCCTCATTATCCTCCTGGCCTTCACTTCTGGTGCTTCTTATTTAGCAGATGGCTTGGGAGAGGCTTCAAGTCCTAGCACTATCTTTCTTTTTAATGATTACTCATTAGTTCTTTTTCTTTTTAGAGAGAGTAAAGAAGATGTGTTGGATCTCTTTATCATGGCCATCTTCCTCTTTCTAAGTTGAACCTTCTGGTTCATCCTCCTCATTATCCTCCTGGCCTTCACTTCTTTTTCTTCTTCACTATCATATCCATTCATATCAAGAAGCTTGTTCAAATTGACTTCAGCTTCTGATACAGGCTCATACTGATTAGCCCATTGTAAAGAGAATGAGATTTGTTAAGTTGCTTGATTGAATGACTTGAGTAGACAATCTCTTAAGAATGTCTTCAGCTTCTTTGGCTTCATCTTCACATTTGTTAGTGGTATCATCTAAGATTACAGATGACACTAAGTTGATAGAGGAAGGCACATCCAAAGGTTATTGTCATGTTGAAAAATGAAGGCTTAGGATGGTGGATTTTTGAAGGTCAATGGTTTCTTGAATATGTTCAACTTTGTTCTCAAGATCCATTGTCTTTGCAGCAGCTTGCTGAAAAGTTATGAGTTGTTCTTCAAGGGTGACAACTCTTGCAGCTTGTTGTTGTAGAGTTCTGAATTAAGTTTCCAACTCAGATACTCTATCTGTCGAAGACTGCAGCAGACAGTTCTCAAATTCAAGAATTGTTGCTTATTCAACATAAACCTTCAATCTTGCATTTTGTTCTTGTAGGAATGTTAATCTTTGTGCAAGATCAAGGTTATAGGCCATCAACTCATCAATATGTTTCATACTTCCCTCATTCATTAGTATGGAATCCTTAGGGGATGAGATACTAGGCCGAGCCTCTTCAACCCTCACCACAAGATATAGTTTCTTAGCGCCCTGGATTCCTTTCCTCAAATAATGACTCCAAGGAGACATTCTCAAGGTGAGTTGGTGTGGTTGAGGTCTTAGTTATGTTGTCTCTATTCTGCTGATCAATTGATGGATCAGTAGTAGAGACAGCCTTATAAGCATTGATCATTTCCTCCCTAGGATCAACCTCCTAGGATAAAGGATGTAGGTCAGATGTTGTTGTAAATACATCAGTCTCCACTGTCGTTTTATATAAAGGGGGAGACAGTGGTTCATGTAGATATGAGACAAGAACATCATCATCCTAGGTGGAAGACATGTGTGGTAGAGAGAATGGAGTTGTGTCTGTTGGCCCGGGATGTGCACTAGATCCTAATGTTCTTCCTCATAAGTTGTCTTAGTTATGTGGGTATCCTTTTTGGTTTTCTCAATATAGTTTTGGGACTCCAATTGAGGGCTTGCAGGTTATGTATGAATTTGCTCAAAAGAAGGAAAAGAAACCTTTTTCTTTGAGCCTTGCTTAGGTATGGCTGACACTTTTGACTTGACTGGGACCATGATTTCTAGCCTTGCCTTTTGGGGACCTGCAACTTCTCAGTAGAAGGAGCAGGGGTTCACTTGTGTTCGAGTGATTTTGGCTTTAAACTGGAGGGTGTGGGATCAGCAATGGGGTGTAATCACGTTGTCACCCTGAGGCTCAGTGACATCAAGCATGTGTCCAAATAAAGGAGCCACTTCCCTGAAAGAGATTTTGAAATTGCTCTGAACTTCAAAAATATTACTTTGTTTAAAGTTCCACGAGCATAAGAACTCCAATAAGTTTTCGTTAATACCCTAATTCTTCTTGTAATATTACTTGTATGAATCTAGGGTACATTAAAAACTTAAATTTTTTGCAACAGTTACATTTTTGCACATATGTTGAAAAATAAAGTTTGAGAAATCATAACTCTACTGTTTTACCAGACCATGGATAGCTCCTGCTAAATCCAATGGTACTTGTCCTCATCCTCCTAACATGTTAGACAAACAGTGTAAGAAGATTTGAAGGATTATTATCTAATTATGATATACCAGTGATTTGGAAAATGTAGACGTAGGGAGAGTTTCTTCATATCCCATCTCCTTGAAGGAGGCACTGACCACTTCTTTGGAGAAGGAAGATTCACTATTTGAATCCTTCAACTTCAGATGTTGACAAATTTTGGAACAGAAAATGGTGACCTTTATTCCTTGCACTGTCGTCGTGAGGACCTTTCTCCATGTTTTCTTTGAATGGAGCATGAGGTCCAAATTTCCTTGATACGCGACTCACTGATCACTAGCTCTACGCTGATAGCAAATGAGTGATTTGTATTTCTCAAGAATTGAAGAGTAGGGTCACAGACCTCATCACCTATAGGTTGAAGTGATGCAGTGATGTTGTGGTTTGGTCAGAATTCTAGGGTTGGAGCGGCCATTGAAAGTTGGTTGATTTTTGGTAAACTTTTAGAGATTAAAGGTTTGAGGGTTTGCTTTGTGAGAAAAAATGAAGAATTCAATGATGGAAAACCTCCAATTTTAACATTTATGGATAACATAAAAATGTGAATTTTAAAATATTTACCACCGTAATAGTTGAAGTTGATGACGTAAGACGATGAAACAGTCTTTTCAGGTAATTAATTCGGCGCCACTACCTATCGAAAGATGAAAGTGGGGCCTACCAGATCTTTTTCAAAAGCATGTGTTGAGTTCATCCTATTTACCAAATCTTCCCATTTGGTAGATACCCGCTTTACCCAGTTATGTGCTGAATTGCTTAATTCGGCAGATACCCAGATATCTAGTGATATTCAACAGATACTTTTGTAACATACTGTTTTGGTTTATAAATAAAAGTGTTTAATGTTTATTTATATTTCAAAGTATTTAAAAAATTATTAAAAATTTCAAATGGTTGATAAGAGCCCATAAGTTCAAGGACTAATTAGTAAAAGTTTCAAATGGTTGATAAGAGCCCATAAGTTGAAAAAACAATTATGAAAAATTTATGGCTATATTTAAATAATTTTAATTTGAATAAAGAATGTAGATATTAAAAAAAGAAAAAGAATCAAGTAAATAATAAAGTTCATGTGAAGGTAGTAAATTCATGTTTCTAACTATATATTTTAAAGGGGCTCAACCAATTGATTAAGGTTTCTACTTAGATAGCAAATGTTGTATCCATAGAAAGTACAAATGATTGTTACAATATAGGAGGTAAAGACTATCGCTCGATAGAACTTGGGATTCTTTGGTACAAGGAATGTTTAAGGCAAGTTTCTAAGATTTTACCCACGTTAAAATGATTTAGGGCTTGAATCATGCTTATAATTTGTTTATGAAAATAACTTATTTTTGGTAAAGAAAACGTTTTGACACGATAATGTGCAAGTTGAAAGCTAAATGTTTACTACACTAACTTGCAAGAAAATATTTAGTACAATAAATATGTACAAGAATTGTTTGGCATATTGATTATGCCAAAGAAAAGGATTTGATGAAGTAATTGCAAAAATTAAACAAAGTGATTAAGGAAAGATAATTTTTATTGCATTTATTAGTTCTATGAAATGAATGGTAAAGAAAAGTGCCTATTACGTTTGCCTATTAAAGTAGTTGCTAGCCTTCCGGAAAGGAATGATTTGGCTTCTACAGTAGTGCCTGGAAATGTGATTTGTTCTCTATGAAGTAGCCTGGATTGGGACCTTTGCAGTAGTAGTGCTTTCAGGTAATTTATAATAGCATTGGAAACAATGACTTAAGAAAGTATAAGATTTTATTCAAAATTTGTATAAAAGAATATATAAAGTTTTGAATGTTAAACTTAGAACTCACTAGTGAAAGCTAACTCGTTTTAGCATGCGTTCCAGAAAATTAAATTTGTTGCTTCTAGTAGCATGGAAAAGAAAACGAGTTGATGGCATTGGTTGCACATTTGACAATGAAGAAGCTCTTGGCATAGGTTAACTCTTATGTAAATTGGAATAAAATAACATATTTAAAATATGATGTTTATTATTATTTAGACTTTGGTTGTGTTTTTATTAAGTATATGTTCTAGAAAGTCTTGAGTGAACCCAACTTTCGTCTCTTCCCGAGGGCCTAGAACCGGGGTGTGACAAATTGGTATCAGAGCAGAAGTTTAAGAGATTTAGGTGCTAATATTTAGTATCTAGACTTAAATTAAAATTTTGGGTTGAAGTAGATATGCCAAAAGTCTGTCTAAAAGCCTGATGCCAGTTAAGAAAGAACGTAGATATACAATATGAGATATGATAAGAGATAATTAGAAATTTGTAAAAAGTAAATGATTAATCACACTTGGCCAATGTTATTAATAATTTACTTTCACCACTTGTTTCTATACTATGACTTATCATATGATTATTGAAGTCTTACTTGGTGACTATAGGTATAAATAAGTAGAAAGAACTCTTAAAGTGAAGGCGGGAAAAAGACGAGGTAAAGGTAAAGAGGCAGAAGGTAGAAGCAATGTTGCCACTCAATCATCTATAAGTAGAAGCATGGGTGGATTTAATTTGACCCCATGAGTTTAGAGAAGCAATTGTTGCATAGGTTAGTAGAGAAATACAGACCGCACTACCTGCAATGATAGATGGGATAAAAGAAGCAAATGAGAACTCTAGACAACATGAAGATGTCTTAGATTATAGGAGATTTCATGACAATGATATAAGAAATCAAATGGAATACACTAGGAAAGTAACAGGGGTGCTAGAATAATGAAAGGAGCGACTAAAAGTACGATGAAAGGTTGTACTTATAAGACATTTGTCACGTTTAAACCTCCAGATTTTACCTGAGAGAAAGATGTGGTAGAAATAATGAAGTGGATTAGAGAAATGGAGGCTTTTTTAAAAATTAGCAAGTGTGCTGAAAATACAAAGTAAGGTACGCTGTGCACTCATTTAAATCTAAAGCTCTCTTTTGGTGGGACATCATAATGCTAACAAAAGGAGAAGAGGTGGTGGATAACATGAGCTGGAGTGAATTTAAAGAATTAGTTAAAAAGAATTTTTTTCCTGAAAATGAGTTAGAGAAATTAGAAGAGGAATTTTTAAAATTAGAAATGGGTGACATGTTGCATAGAGAATATATGACCAAATTTACTGAAAGAGCTCGACTTGTTCCATACCAAGTGTCAACAGAAAAGAAGTGGGTCAGTTTTTATTTGTGGGGATTACCAGCTGGTTTACGAGAATTAGCGAGAGACACAAAGCCAAAGACATTTTAAGAAGAAGTCAACTCTGGTGCTGAAATGGAAACTGAGTCATTTTGCCAGGGCAACCATTTTAATGGTAGCAAGAGAAAATGGGAAGGAACACATAATGATTCAAAGAAACAAAATACTGGTGTTAAAAAATAAAATTGATACAAGGAATATGATTCAATGTAGAAAATGTCATAAATTTCATAAGGGAGAATGTAGATTTGGATCATTCAATTGTTATAATTGTGGAAAGGAAGGACATGTAGCTAAATATTGTTATAATTAGGCACATGAAATTTAATTGTCCAAAGAATAAGCAAGGAAGTAGTAGAAATTTGAAGATAACTGATGGCAGAACAGAGAAAGGCAAGGATGCGCAGAAACCTAAAGGAAGAACCTATACCCTAAATGCTGAAGAGGCAAGGTCCATGCCTGATGTGGTGCCAGGTACATTCCTCATAAATGACATGCCTGCTAATGTATTATTCGATTCGGGTGACAATAGGGGTTTTGTAACTATTACATTCTGCCATCTACTTAATATGCCTCTAAAGAAATTAGATAAAGCCTTTTTAGTAGAACTGCTGATGGTTGTCAAACAAGAATTACAGAATTCATAGACAATTGTCATATTAATCTAGAAGGTCACAAATTACCTATTAGATTATTACCTATGACTTTAGGAGGCTTTGATGTAGTTTTAGGGATGGATTGGTTAGCTGCCAATCAAGCACAGATTATATGTGATAAAAAGATGATAAGAATACAAGCACTTGATGGTAGTTTGATTACGGTTTATGGTGATCGAGAAAGAGGACTGGTGAACATGATCTCCATGATAAAAGCAAGTATATGTTTAAAGAAAGATTATGTTGCGTATTTGGCCTACATTGTGTCAGCTAGAATAGAAAGGAAATTAGAGGAGATTCCAGTTGTTGCTAAATACCTATAAGTTTTTCTTGAAGATTTTCCCGGAATGCCACCGGATAGGCAAGTACAGTTCATAATAGACTGGATGCCAGGTACTGCTCCAATAGCAAAGGCACCTTACCAGTTAGCTCCAACAGAGATGCAGGAATTAATGAAACAATTACAAGAGATTTTGGATAAGGGATTCATATGACCAAGTTCGTCACCTTGGAGAGCCCCTATATTGTTTGTGAAGAAGAAAGATGGGTCAATGAGAATGTGTATCGATTACCGAGACCTAATAAGGTTACAATAAAGAACAGGTATCCATTGCCCACAATTGATGACTTGTTTGATTAGCTTCAAGGGGCAAGTTACTTCTCAAAGATAGACTACGATCGGGATATCACTAACTAAAAGTAAAGGAAGAAGATGTTCATAAAACGAAACATTTAGAATGAGATATGGTCATTATGAGTTTCTTGTTATGCCATTTGGGTTGACTAATTCACCAACAACATTTATTGACTTGATAAATCGAGTATGTAAATCATATCTTGACAAGGTTGTCATCATCTTTATCAATGACATATTGGTGTATTCAAAAAGTAAAGAAGATCATGAAGGTCACTTGAGAACAATTCTTGAATGATTAAAGAATGAGAAGCTCTATTCCAAATTTTCAAAATGTGAATTTTGGATGCGAAAGTTTCAATTTCTTGGACATGTGGTAAGTGAAAAAAGCATCCAAGTTGATCCAGCAAAAGTAGAAGTGGTAATGAAATGGGAAGCTCCAAGAACTCCAACAGAGGCAAGTAGTTTTCTCGGATTAGCAGGATATTATAAAAGGTTTATCAAAGATGTCTCAAAGATAGCCACACCAGTTACCACCTTGACTTATAAGGCTGTAAAATTTGAGTGGGGATCTAAACAAGAAGAAGCATTCAATATTTTAAAGCATAAACTTAGCAATGCTCCAATACTTGCATTGCCTGAAGGCAACGAAGATTTTGTAGACTACTGTGATGCTTCAGTAACGGTCTTAGGTGTAGACTGATGTAAAGAAATAAGGTAATAGCTTATGCATCTCGATAGTTGAAAGTACATGAAAAGAACTATACCACCCATCATCTAGAACTTGGTGTTATAGTATTTGCTCTGAAAATATGGAGACATTATTTGTATGGTACAAATTGTATAATCTACACAGACAATAAGAGCTTAAAGCATATCTTTGATCCGAAGATGCTTAATATGAGACAGACAAGGTGGATAGAGTTAATAAGTGATTATGATTATGAAATCCAATATCACCCAGAAAGTTGATGTGGTGGCAGATGCTTTAAGCTGAAAAGACAGACCTAAGCCAATTAAGGTTAAAGCTCTAAGGATGGATGTTAAGGTGGATTTGATCAATCAAATTAAAGAACCTTAAAATGAAGCTTTAAAAGAAGAAAGAGTTAAGAAAGAAAGAATGGTGGGAAGGCTAAAAGTGTTGATAAAAGGAGATAATGGAATTTTAAGATTTGAAAATCATATATGGATACCAAAATATGGAGAGATTCAAAAGAAAATTCTCAATGAAGCTCACAAGTCAAAGTATACGATGCATCCCGGATCAGACAATATGTACAAGAGTCTGAGGAATTATTATTGGTAGCCAGCAATGAAATAATTTGTGGCTAAATATGTAGAAAGATGTATGACGTGCCTTCAGGTTAAAACGAAACACCAAAAGCCATCCGATAATTTGCAACAAATGGAAATACCCATATGGAAATGGGATAAGATGACCATGGATTTTATTACTAAACTTCCAAAGACACAAAAAGGGCATGATACTATATGGGTCATTGTAGATCGATTAACCAAGTCGGTGCATTTTATACCTATTAAAGAGAACTATCCAATGGAGAAGTTAACATAAATTTATATGAATGAGACAGTGACGAGACATGGAGTTCCAATATCCATTGTTTCAAATAGATATAGTTAGTTCACCTGAAGATTTTGGATGAGTTTTCAGAAAGAGTTGGGACGTAAGTAAACTTGAGCACAACTTATCATCCTCAAACTGATGGGCAGAGTGGGAGAACGATACAAACACTGGAGGATATGCTTAAAGCATGTGTGATTGAATTCAGAGGTAGATGGGATAATCATTTACCACTAATAGAATTCTTTTACAATAATAGTTATCACACTAGTATCAAGGCAGTGCCATTTGAAGCTCTTTATAGAAGAAAATGTAGAATACCCTTATGTTGGACTGAAGTGGGTGAAAGAGAATTGTTAGGATCAGAGATTATATGTGAGACAACAAAAAAGGTAGCAAAGATTAAAGAAAGATTAAATAGTGCTCAAGATAGACAGAAAAGTTACGCGGATAAGAGAAGGAAATCTTTAGAATTTCAAGTGTGTTATTTTGTCATGCTAAAGCTTTAACATGGAAAGGAGTCATAAGATTTGCGAAGAAAGGGAAGTTAAGTCCGAAATACATCGGCCTTTTGAAATGTTGGCAAGGGTTGGGGCTGTAGCTTATAAGTTGAAACTACCTGAGACACTAAAAGGAATCCATGATACATTTCATGTGTCTAATTTGCGAAAGTGTTTAATAGATCCAACACAAGCGATACCACTTGAGGACATTCAAGTTAATGAGAAACTTTACTTTTTAGAAAAGCCTATGATAAATTGATAAGACGGAGAGGAAGTTGAGAAAAAGAACTTCACCTATGGTGCTAGTGCAATAGGAAGGACGAAAGGGTCCTGAGAAGACATGGGAACATGTCGAAGAAATGACGAAGAAGTATGCCTATCTATATTCTAAGTGATGTGGTTTTGGGGTGAAACCCTAATTAGTGGGGGACATTTGTAACATCCTGTTTTGGTTTATAAATAAAAGTGTTTAATGTTTATTTAGATTTCAAAGTAGTAGAAAAAAATTATTAAAAAGTTTCAAATGGTTGATAAGAGCGCATAAGTTCAAGGAGTAATTAGTAAATTACCAAAATACTTAAATGGTTGCCAACAAATATGACTTATTTGATCTCAAAGAATCTTCAAAAATATCTTTTTAGATTTTGCATGTCAAATGGTTCAATATCAGAAAGCCACGTTTAGGTATGACTCATCCAATACTTGTTTATAGATTTAGAAAGATTCTTATAAATCATGATAATTTCATATTCTCACCAATTCACCAAAGAACACTAAGAGTAAAATGGCACTATCTCGATAGTAGTAGCCTTAGTTACGATCGTACTTCCGGTGGTAGTTTTGGTGGTCAAACGATAGTTAACAAGGATAATATTTAGTGTTATGGTTGTGGTTGTTTCGTCTCGGTTTCACACTTAGATATGAGGTAAGATGTGTAACTCTAAGCTTTAATATGTCATATTTTCATATTACGAATAATAGCTCCTGTTGTTTGAGTTTCTAAATAACGATACGGTATTACCTTTATTTTTCACGTGTGATTTTGATATAAAAAATAGACATTGTTTATAGAAACAAACGATGAACATGTTTAAAATAAAATTTATTAGCGATAAAGGTTTAAAAAAAGAGGAGAAAGAAAGAAACTTTAAAACACTTTAATGGATTATAAGAGTTTTTGAAATGATGAAGATAGGTAGAAAAAGATTTAATCTCATGTGTTTTTCAATAATGCCATAAGAAATTTTAAAATTACCAATTTCCAATGAGTTATTTACAATTAAGTTAAATATCAAATTATATTTTCTTGTTTATATAATGAAATGATTGATTCTGATTAAATAGTCTTTTAAATATTCGAAATATAGATATTGATAAATGTTTGCTTCTAAGTTTAATGTGATAAATTTATGGCTATATTTAAATAATTTTAATTTGAATAAAGAATGTAAATATTAAAAAAAAAAGAAAAAGAATCAAGTAAATAATTAAGTTCATGTGAGGGAAGTAAAGCCATGTTTCTAACTATGTATTTTAAAGGAGCTCAACCAATTGCTTAAAGTTCCTACTTAGATAGCAAATGTTGTATCCATAGAAAGTTACGTTATTGTTACAATATAGTAGGTAAAGACTATCGCTCGATAGAACTTGAGGATTCTTTGGTACAAGGAATGATTAAGATGAGTTTCTAAGATTTTACCCGAAAATGATTTAGGGCTGGAATGCATGCTTATAATATGTTTATGAAAATAACTTATTTTCCGTAAAGGAAATGTTTTGACACGACAATGTGCAAGTTGCAAACATTTTACTACACTAACTTGCAAGAAAAGATTTAGTACAATAAATATGTACAAGAATGGTTTGGCATATTGATTATGCCAAAGAAAAGGATTTGATGTAATATTGTGTAAAATGAAACAAAGTGATTAAGGAAAGAGAATTTTTATTGTATTTATTTGTTCTATGAAATGAATGGTAAAGAAAAATTCCTATTACGTCTGCTTGTTAGAGTGGTTGATAGCCTTCAGGCAAGGAATGATTTGGCTTGTACAGTAGTGCCTAGAAATGTGATTCGTTCACTATGAGGTAGGCTGGATTGGGACCTTTGCAGTAGTAGTGCTTTTAGGTAATTGTAATGGCACTAGAAAGAATGACTCAAGAAATTATATGATTTTATTCAATATTTGTATAAAAGAATGTCTGAAGTTTTGAATGTTAAACTTAGAACTCACCGGTGAAAGCTGACTCGTTTTAGCAGTGTTCCAAGAAATTAAGTTTGTTGCTTCTAGTAGCATGGAAAAGAAAAAGAGTTGATGGCATTGGCTAGGCATTTGACAATGAAGAAGCTTTTGGCATAGGTTAACTCTTATGTAAATTGGAATAATATTATTATTTAGACTTCCGATGTGTTTTTATTAAGTATATGTTATAAAAAGTCTTTAGTGAACCTAACTTTTGACTTTAAATGCTGAATAGGATTGTTGTTGTTGGAGATGGCACCGTTGTTGTCAATGTGAATTGGAGTATTAATGAAAGTTACTCCATAATCTCTAAGTTAAGTTTAGATCCACGACACTTGAGCACAACAACCGGATGCATCAATTTATTCTGCTTCAGCGGTTGATGTAAAGACACAAGTTTGCTTCTTACATTGCCATGAAATCAGTCTTCCCCTTAGAAATTGACATTCTACTAAGGTGGACTTTTTTTGACATTTCATCCCTCACAATCACTATCTGTATATCCGTAGAGATTGAAGTCAGCACTCTTAGGGTACCATAATCCCAACTTAGATTCCCCTTCGAGATACATAGAATTCTCTTGGCAACTATTAGATGTGAAACCTTTAGAGCAGCTTGGAATCTTGAATAAAGGCATGTGGCAAACATGATATCTGGTCTGCTTGTTGTGAGATACATGAGAGACCCAATGATGGTTTTGTATAGTTGCAGGTCAACTGCTTCCCTTTCAAGATCAGAAGTTAATGAACATGTCTTTGACATTGGGGTTTTGGCAGCCTTAGCATCAGTAGCTTGAAATCTGCATGACCGTTAAGAGATGGTCAATACAATCAGTCTCACAGTGAGAAGAGTGTTAGAACACTTAACAGTTTAAATACGGAACCGGATTTAAGAACAAGATGCAAAGAACAAAAGTTACAGTGAGACAGAACTCAAGAACAATATATATGGTTTTCAAGAATGTTGTATATGTTGGATTCATTATGCCCAAGACACATAGAATATTGATGTGGTTAGTACGTTATGATCTAAGTCGGGTCATACCCAATAACAAGCTTAGCAAACACCAATTAATATTTA
>BJCN01154563.1:4792-16271 GCA_018326445.1 Flaveria brownii
AGTCGTTGACATTGAATACTCTTCAGATGCTTCTTCTCTGTTTGTGTTGAGCACGTGAATAATTTCATAAAATGCCAAATATAAATAACTAAAAGATTATAATGTGGATGACACATATATAAAAAAATCTTACATTATTTATTATACTAATTTATCATTTCTTTCTTCTTGAACAAGACAAACTCAAACAAAATACATGTAAAAACATTTTTAATACGTAAAAATACAAACAACATCAAAAAACTTCTCGAAACCTTCCCTACATAAAATAAATACATCAGATAAAAAAACACATCGATATAAAACCTATACGTGATACAAAATAACAGATTTCAGGACTTTCATCGTTGCGTATCCTTACCAGATTTTTCATCAAAATAATATAACCATAAAATACTTGAAATTAAACAGAAAAAATAACAAACAAATGACATGTTTGAGAGTCGGTGGGTACCCTAGCTCTATAAATAGGTTGCGTATCAATGCGAGATATTTCTCTTGCGCTTCTCCTCTTATCGAAGCGTGTTTTCCTCTCGCAGGAAAACTTTGGGGTCTTATTTGTCTCCGATTTTAACCTAATTATAATTATTATTATCAACTGATTCGGTTCAATTCATCCACAGGTACTTCTGATTCTGTTTTGATTTCGTTTTAGGGTTCCGATTCGAGTTTCAGATCTGATGTTGATGTTTGAATAAACCCTAAACTGAACGCGGTTTAATACTCATAAACCGCTCTTCGTGATTAGGGTTTTTGTCCGATTTACGCATAATATGTTTGATTTTGAATGTTTTTGGCGTTAAACGAAAGCTATGTTTGAGATATTAGTCGTCCGTGTGATTTCGTGATTGAATAGAGGTTTTTGTTAGTTTTGTGGTTGAATAAAATTTGATATTTGAATATGCGCTCATCTGAATTTTCTTTTGCTTAATTGGCTTTTTTTTTACCATGTTTAGATTTGTACGCTTCTTATTTTCTGTACTGTTTTCAGAAAGCTATTAATATGGTATTTAGTTGTACTTAAAATTCTGTTACGGCACGTGAATGAGTAGAACCATCTGTTAGTCTATATGCTTATGTTGAATATTAATCTAGTTCTGGAGCCTGAGGTTTAAGAGGTATATGCTTTCTAGGGTGTCGTTTTATTTGTTATTTACTCTGAGCATGGGTGGTAGTTAACCATCCATGTCCTTGAATGGGATCTCATGCAATGTTGTTGTGGTTCTCAATTGTTGGTAGTTGTTGATTTTTGTTGTGCTTTCTAATCCAATATTGTGTTCTACTTATATATACTGATTTAAGTTTTGAATAACATGGTTATTGGTTTGGCGTAGGCTCTGAGAAAATTTAGATTGGTTTGTTCAAATGGCTGCTACTGCGACTGTAACAACAACCTCCACTGCTGCTCCACGTTATGCTCCAGAGGATCCCACCCTTCCAAAACCTTGGAAAGGGTTAGTTGATGGTACAACGGGATATCTCTATTATTGGAATCCAGAGACCAATGTTACCCAATATGAGCGGCCCTCAGGGTCTAGGGGTTCTCAACCACAAAAGTCTTCTTCAGTGGCCATAAGTTCTGCAGTTCAGGTGCAGAAATCTTCACAGCAAGAAAATGGCTCTATTGATGATTATAGATATGGTCGAAGTAGCAATGGGGGATCAAAGCTTTCGTCTGGAACAAGAGGTTATGAAGTATGTTTTTAACCTGCCTCTTTTTTTTTTTTTTTTAACGAATGAAGACCTAAGTGCATATTTAAAGATTTTTTTTGTGGATGCACATCTGTGTTAACTTGTAGACTCATTAGAGGTTCTATTCAGTCTGCATTTTACAAAGATTTTTTTGGTTGTGGTTAAATCATAAATACTCTCATTATTATACAATAGTTGATTTTTTCTAGATTTTTATGATGTCTATGTCCTTGATGTTTATGCAGCTAGGGTGTGTTAATATAAGATAGAAAGCCAGGCATTCTATTTTATACAATGTATTCTATTCAAACAGGAATGATACATGACAATGATAAACTGCTTTTAAACGTGTGTGTAAGTGGTGGCATCTTGTCTGAAATGCTGAATTAATTTGGTGTGCACACTACACTTCAATTCAAAATCTTCTGAGTTGTTAGGTGTTGACATTTTGGATAGATGGCATCATTTCCTGAACAAAGTTCATTTAATAGGGACTTCAGTTTAGTGGAATAAGTTGAAGTCATTTGCTAAGATTAATATCATATGTATAAGCTAGAGTGTTAGGTTTGCACAAATTAGGAACCATACATGGTTTCTTTAGGAAACTATGTGAACTTGTTATTAGCTTATGTCGTATTGTGGAAAATGTTTAGAATTTTCTTCAAGTTATGTTTACTTATCTTTTTTGGTTATGTTTATTTCCTTAGTTATAATATGGTTATTATGCTAGAATAACTGGGCATTGTTTTGTTTTCATCAGAGTACAAGAAATGGGTCCTATAATTCACACAGCACTTCAAGTGGGATGATTGCTGCTGGACCTGGAGGAACTTCAGGTCGACCTTATGGGCCTTCAGCTGGAAGTGGTTTATCCCCAGATGCTTATCGTCGCCAGCATGAGATAACTGTGACTGTAAGTTATAAAAGGATTATAGCATATGTTTTGATAGAAAATCTCGCAATTCATATCACTAGGTAGTTGCTTAGTTCTTTGTGTAGAGTTTTGACATAAATCACTTTGCTGATTAATTGTTTTTTTTATTCCTCACTTTTGATTTATTCGAGCTCATCTTATTTTGTTGAAAAGAATAACGAGTTATGTGAATAAACTAGTAATCTTTACTCCTCACTAATTTTGCCTCTTTTTTGAGCATTTGGTTCAAATGCTCATTTTATACATTTTTTTTTCATGTTTTTTTAGCTTGATCGAAATTCCATTATGGTTTGTGCTATGAATATTGTGGCAGGTTGCGCAATCTTGTCCTGTAACTGTTTTGTGTCGTTTTTATATCTTTTAAAAGTAATTATACATCAAAGTGCCTCCACCTTATAAATCAGGTGTTCTTTATTCACCTTTTAGATGTAAATTCTAATACTCGGTCCTTAACCTTTTAGGGAGACAATGTGCCTCCACCTTTTACATCATTTGAAGATACTGGACTTCCATCTGAATTGCTTAGAGAGGTATGTTTTCTGTTACATTTATTCATGCTTCTGATGATTAACATGGTGTCGTGCAAGTTCAACTTATGTAAAGTAGGTACTATAACTGTTTTATGCATGATGATCTGTCATTGTGGAAGTTTCATCAGCTTTCATACTCATGTTTGCTTTTCTATCTTTACTCTTTGTCCCAGGTGCGATATTTGCTCCAGGGAGGAGCTAAATGTCGTACGCTGTGTCGCCCCATCTTTTTATGATGGGGTTACATATAATATCTGGAGTACTCTTAAATGGTGGACCAATTTTCTTGAAAGGCTTTCCGAATCATCCATGGTCGTGTGGTGGTTGACTTCCAACGGTGATGATTCAGTTTGCCTGCCACTTGGTCCGTCTGAAGAAGAGGCTTCTTTCCACCTGGTGGGATAGGATTCATGGGGATGATGCTTATTGCATCAATCTGACATGATGATTAAACCCATAAAGAACATGGAATTCAATGCCAACCTCTGCTTACAGATTTGCTTTAAGATGCGATATTTGCTTCGAGGAGGAGCTAAATGTCGTACCATGTGCCACCCCACCTTCTTATAATGGGGTTGCATATAATATCTGGAGTACTCTTAAGCGGTGGACCAGTTTTCTTGAAGGGCTTTCCGAATCATCCATGGTCGTGTGGTGGTTTACTTCCAAAGGTGATGATTCAGTTTGCCTGCCACTTGGTCCGTCTGAAGAAGAGGCTTCTTCCCACTTGGTGGGATTGGACTCGTGAGGATGATGCTTATTGCATCAATCTCACATGATGAATACGCCCATAACGAACATGAAATCCGGTGCCTACCTCTGCTTACAAATTTGCTTTTTTAGGTACTTGAGGCTGGGTTTACAGCCCCAACTCCAATACAAGCACAGTCATGGCCTGTTGCTCTTCAAAATCGTGACATTGTAGCCATTGCGAAAACGGGTTCTGGGAAGACTTTGGGTTACTTGATTCCCGGATTTATTCACCTTAAAAGAGTCCACAAGAATCGTCAAATGGGTCCAACTGTTTTGGTTTTATCACCTACCAGAGAATTAGCTACCCAGATTCAAGCTGAAGCAGTCAAGTTTGGAAGATCATCAAAGATACTATGCACCGTAATATGTTCATTCTGTTATTATTATTATTATTATTATTATTATTATTATTTATTTATTTTTTTTATTTTTTTTTATTTTTTATTTTTATATGATGTAAAAAACTTGATTTTGATACCTTTTAAATTTTGAAATGAAGTGCTTGTATGGCGGAGCACCGAAGGGCCCCCAACTAAGAGAGTTAGATCGTGGGACTGATATTGTGGTTGCAACTCCTGGCCGTCTGAATGATATTTTGGAGATGAAAAGAATAAACTTGAGCCAAGTTACTTTTTTGGTGTTGGATGAGGCTGACCGGATGTTGGACATGGGATTTGAACCTCAAATAAGGAAAATTGTTAAGGAGGTGCCAGCACGTCGTCAGACACTTATGTACACAGCCACATGGCCGAAGGAGGTCCGAAAAATAGCTGCAGATTTGTTGGTTAATCCAGTTCAGGTCAACATTGGCAATGTTGATGAGCTTGTTGCCAACAAGGCCATTACCCAGGTCCGTTTTGTCAGCTACTGGGAGGTATTTTTTAGATTTTGTATCTGAGTTTTTTTCTAAAAAGATTTTTTTGGCTGCAGCATGTTGAGGTTTTGAATCCAATGGAAAAGCACAGACGATTGGAACAAATATTAAGATCTCAAGAACCTAGATCGAAGGTCATCATCTTTTGTTCCACCAAAAAGATGTGTGATCAGCTGGCCCGCACTTTGACCCGTCAATTTGCTGCTGCTGCTATCCATGGAGATAAATCTCAGGGTGAAAGAGATTATGTTTTGAATCAGTTTCGCAGTGGCAGGTCTCCTGTGCTTGTAGCAACTGATGTTGCTGCTCGTGGATTAGATATCAAAGATATCAGGTATAAGATTGGTTGCTGTGTCTACTTGTACAATGTAATATTTTTATTTAAAATAGAATTTTATAATCATTGTTCTTATTAAATCGTTCACAGGGTGGTGATCAACTATGACTTCCCTACGGGAATAGAGGACTACGTGCACCGAATTGGAAGGACCGGGAGGGCAGGGGCAACCGGAGAGGCTTATACATTTTTTGTGGAGCAGGACTCAAAACACGCCTCAGATCTTGTCAAAGTATTGGAAGGGGCAAATCAACGTGTCCCTACAGAGATTCGGGATATGGCAGCACGCAGTGGTGGGATGGGCGGCAAATCTAGACGTTGGGGTTCTGCTCCAAGTTATGTGAGTCGTGATGGAGGCCGTGGTGGTCGAGATGGTGGTCGGGGAGGCCGATCTGACCCGAGCTTTGGTGGAAGGGGTGGTTGGAACTCTGGGAGGGGTGGATCACACAACAGGTACGTTTTCAGCAAATGCAAAATCTTTTCTGTTATGATCATTATCCACAAATGCAAAGCTGGATGCATTTTCAACTATTGTATTACTATCATTACAGCAATAGGGGTGGTTACAGTCATAGGAGCTTCCATGAAAACATCGCGGGTGCTGGAGAGAAGCGTGGAAGGAGCAGAAGTCCACCTGGCAAATATGGTTCAGGATGGGGTAGGGCTATGAGCCGTAGCCGCAGCCCTGAGAGGTTCGACAAGCCACCTAGGTCAAATGGTCCTCGTTTTCGTCCTGCTGATGAAGATGAGGAAGGTATGATCCGGGATTAGGGTCCAATGGTGGATATAACTTGTTGTCATTTATTTTTTGTGTTGATGAACATGGTTTTATAAGGTGAGAGAATTTGTTAATTGCTAAAAAAGTAGTAGATGTTTTAGGCATTTGTACTTGAACTCTTCCATCAAAATGTAGATGGGTTGTGAGAACAGGGTTATTAGTGTATCCTAAATTTGTTGTTGATTGCTATATCTTAACTGTTAAGAACCGTTTAATAAACCATGTTAGTTACAATAAAAAAATATACATATAAAATTGTGTTATAATTTCTTGTATTGGTCTGATAACTTGCAAAATCCATGTTTGTAAAACCAAATAAATTAAAAAACAGAGATAACATCCTCGTTCTTGATTGATTTTATGAGCGAGGTTGTGAACAGCTTCATTATACCCACAAGGGCACAAGGGACGAATCCCATCTATGATGGGTTGATGCAAAATTAATTGTGAAGCAGTCTAGGTGAAGTTGATATGGTAACATTTGGTGGTTAAAAAATAAGAACATAACAGAGGTGGTTTAAACAAAAACATATCCGACACGATACTTGTGACAATTTGACCTGAGACGCGTTTTTGTGCATCTCAAAATCAAAAAGATCTATCTTAGACGCTTGGAACATGTTTTCTCACAGGCTGTGCAAGTCGCTTCTCAGGTCTAATTAACTTGATTACTGTTAATTATTTACTAATCACGGTTTGAGACTCGAGCCATTTTGGGCAGGGCATGCTTTATTCACACATGATAGGTCGGACTCAAGACCTCACACGCACATGAGGACAAATACAAAAACTTATGCAGACAATTGTATATATTCAAGTTAACTTTCATACATTAGTGTGTAGTAAATTTGGTAATAATCTGAAATAAAGGTGAAGGATAAACAAAACAATTGCCTTTACCATCTGTGAATTACTTGAGAATGCTTGTATGGAAACCACATATCCACTTGTATCCTAAATTTCCTAATTCTTTGCAATTTACTAACCAAAATCCTTTCTTTATGGAACCTACTCATTCTAATCATTAATATAATCCATATCAAGCTAATTCAGTTAATGGTTACTTAAAAGAGTTGATCTCTTTATATGCTTAAAGTTCTTATAGACATCACTAGGAACCAATGGATCAAGCAACAGTATTCAACTTTCAGATGTTCGGATCAGCATTCGGACATTCTCCCGAACAAGTTTCTTGCTTGAGCTCGGTTGATAGCACGGTTCAAAAGAAAGGAAATGGAAGGAAGAGTAAGGGCAGAAGGAAGAGTAGTAAAGGTTGTCGGAAAAGTCTAATTGTTAAAGGACAATGGAACTCCCAAGAAGACAGGTAACGCTCGAATCCAACTTCTAACAGTTTCTTCCTAAACAATTTAAAGTCATTTGTCGGCATAAGTTGTGCTTTACTTGGCATTGGTGGGCCTTTGAGTTTTCCTTACAGAATCTAACTTATAGGGTTTTTATTTTTTTTAATCTTGAATAGCATGTGTTTGCTTGCAGGTTGTTGGTGCAGTTGGTGAAGCAGTATGGGGATAGCAAATGGTCCAGGGTTGCTGAAAAGCTTCCTGGAAGGATTGCAAAGCAATGCAGAGATAGATGGCAAAACCATCTGAGGCCAGATATTACGGTATCCTACACATTAGTCGCAATTGGCCCCGAAAGCTGCTGTCATTATGCAAATAGATTAAGATTTTATGTGATAAAAATGAGTTCTTGTTAGAGGTGACAATTTTGACCCGTTTACACGATTGGGTTATAACTTATAATTTAGTCAAACGAGTAATTATTTACATAGACTTAGCTTAGTATTTTAATCATATTGTTTCAAAATCATATTTAGTTTTAATATTATTAAAAAAGCACAAAAGTCCAGCCAAACATGATCCATTATAAACGAATCATCTCCTGGCCCGACCAATTTTTGACCCGTTACTTAGCCCACCCATTTTGTCATCTCTGGTTCCTGTGGTATCACCGGGTTTTCTTACTTGATTTGTTATAAAAATATTGGCAGAAAGACGCGTGGTCTGAGGAAGAAGACAAATTATTGATTGCAATTCACAAAGAAATAGGAAACAAATGGTCAGAAATAGCTAGGAGGTTACCAGGTAGGAGCGAAAACACCATAAAAAACCATTGGAATGCAACCAAAAGGCGACAGCTGTCATCTCGGAGGCGTGGCAAAACTAAGTATCAGTCCCTCTTGCAAGAGTACATCAGGAGTGTCCCTTCATCTTCTTCATCTGAAGATCAAACAAACATCAAACCAAATATTGATAAAGATCCACAGGTTGTTAAAGCATCAACCACTCCTCTGCAAACAAGCTTCTCATCTGATATGACTGCCATGTTTTCATCTTCTTCGGAGAATTACAGTTTAGGTGATATGTTTGGTTACATACCAGGCGGGCCAGTGGTAAACGAGAGCAGTTTTGAGTTTGACCAGGTGCCATCTCATTTGACTAGTCAGTTGGAATTTGATTTCCAGAAAGAGATGGATTTTCTGGAGATGCTCTATCAATAGAACCTTGGTTTATATTGTGTTTAGTTCATGTTCTTTCTTTTGGACCGCGTTACATAATAGATTCATGTATTCTATTTATGCCTTTATGGCGGGATAAATAACCACGTTCAATGTTCAGGTTGGTACTTCGGCAACTAGTATTGGTATATTCTATGGAATTGTTTTGAATATTGATTGACAAACTTATAATCACTTAGTTACATTGAAAGCTTGAGTCAAGTTTAAGCTCAAATGACTCGGTACAAACTAGTATCGTTTCACATACTAACCTATAGGGACCAAGTAAAGCATAGTTTGTGCTAAACAATGGTCTTCAATGAATTTAAAGGCAAAAACCAGTGGAAGCTAGAAGCTGAATTCTTATTAGCTTTAACTTGGTTTGTTATAAGCTTCAAGCTTGATTTAGACTTAAAAGATTGATAAGAATCTAAAGCAAGTTCTTATTAGCTCAAACTCTGATTGAGCTTGTCTTTTTTTTTTTCAAGTTTTAGCTCAACTAAATGACACTCAACTAGTTTGCACCCATGGTGCATTATAAAAAAGTAAAATATGATAAACCTCATTGAAAATCTGTAAAATTGGTCTTCGCTTCAACAGAAATTGAATACAAAGTGCTAGTCATCAAACCTCATTTAAGCTACAAGAAGACATATATTAACTATTATGCCAAAAACAATTGCTCACCACAATTAGCAAGCCCAGAAGAATCTGATGCAACACATCATGCAACACATTTGAGCCTAGCAAATGTTAAATAGCCGGTGTGACCTTTTGCCTCACTAGAAGGTCTCGCCATCACAATAGGAGAACCATAATTATTTTGTTGCCAAAGACTTGCTTCACTTGGACGGTGCTTCCTCTTGCATGGGCGGTGGGACCCAGGAGTACCTTCTTCGCTTTGACACTGATCCATTTTCACTTCTCGAACTTCATATGTGCGCAGAAGCACCTCGAATGTTCTTATATCTGCATACCCAAAATTTGAGTCACATTAACATCAGAAGCTCCCAATCTTCATTATCGACCAATATGGCTCTACAACATCATTTTACTTTGTTATCTTAATCAAAAAGTGAAAATTTAAATCTTAAACCACATCTACCAAATTATACAGATTTATATACATTTTTAAAATATAGCATTCTTTTTGTACTAGAGGTGGTAAAGTGACGGGTCAATGCTGGTTGGGTACCAAGTCAAAACAAAAAAAAAACATTTCTGTAGGGGTCGAAACAGATCGAGGCGGCTAGGTTGACCCCAAAACACATTTTTCTCCAAACTCTTCAAATTTTTGATAAACAACTGGTGTGTCGGAAATGGTTACAAAAATTACATAATAGTTTAACTTTTTTAAATATATGATTTATAAGGTATTATGATTAAAGTTACACTTAATTTTAATGCCTTTGTCTCATTTATTCTATTTATATTTAGGTTACTTTCTTTATTTTACCCATTTGACTTGTTAGAGATTAAACATAACCGGATCGACTCATGCGTAAGTAAATGGGTCCAAATTGCCACATCTACATTTACTTATGAAAATATTTTCAAGGTCCTAAAAGATTAAGTTATCAGTACACTGGACCACAATAGTTTGTAACTTTAAAGAAGGAGAGAGATTTATGTTTGTATACCGGTAAATTTTGCTGTAAGAGTTTCAGACGAATGTTGTACTTGTTCAATGCAAGGTGAGAACGAACACAAGACTCCATCCGGTTTCAACATTTCTCCAGCAGAGGGTATAGCAAGCCAAGGCTGCGGTAGATCCAAGAACACAGCATCTGCAACACCAATCAAATCTTTCGGAAACCCCTCACCCTGAATATCTCTAACTCCCACCGTCACCAAACCACTCAATCCCGTCTTCTCAAAATCTTCTCTAGCAGCCGCAGCCCTCTGTTCATGAAAATCAAACGTATAGACATGTCCCGTAGGAGCAATGGCCCTCGCTAACGAAGTCGTCAATGATCCACTCCCAGTCCCGGATTCAAGCACCACACAACCAGGAATCAGTTCCAAGTACATGACCACAAAGCTTATATCCGCAATGTAAAGGATTTGAGTTCTGTGGCTCAAAACTAATGTCCATAACTCAGGAGTCGGAGCCAACAAGTAAACAAAACCACCCTTATGGCTAGACACTTTGCAGCCATACGGTTTCCCGATCCAATCTGAATGTTTAAAAACACCAAAACGGTTCTCGAGAACAGACTTCTCACATACTTTTACAGCCTTCATGCTATCATGTTTCTCGTATACTATAACCAAATCTCCATCAGCAATGTTTCGCTTGAACGATAACTTCTTTGTACAATCAGTAGGCAACATCCTTAGAGATTGTGACACAGTTTACCAACTCACTCCTATGGATTTCTAATCAAAACATGTGCTAGAAGGCAATCACCTTATCTCTGCAACTGCACATTCAAAATTTCAAATTTTCATGAATTAATACACGTTTAGCTGTGATTTTTTTTGTTTTACAGTATAATTTCAAATTTTAGCTTCTTTTTCGATATTGATGGATACCTCACATGCTTTACTTGCAAAAATTCAATCAATGACATGTTCAATCGGAAAAAAGTTACGAGAATATATATGAGCGGACAAGCATGATTCCGATGTGATTATAAGCTTTAGGGTTAATAATGTACGTGCAATTAGTTATATACAACATGTACCTGATTCAGCGATCGAGATTGTTCTTCCTTTTCTCCATCGTACGAAATCAGGGGTTAGGGTTTATGTGTTGTTTTTCAAGCGGGTGAATTTACTATTTGACCCTTGGACTGTTGGTGAATGACAAGTAAGACCTCCAGATTTTGCAACTCACCAACTCCTCTCTCTTTAAACCAGTAAAGTCTGTAAAGATCATAAAATTACGTTTCTTCATTCCTTATCTCTCCACATCTCTCGTAGTGTTTGTGTGCATCTATGAACCTTCTCCATGGGCACTCGTGATGCTTTACACTTTCTCTGCAATCTAAGCGTAAATCAAAACAACGAACGATTTCAAAGACCCTGATTACGTGGTCTAACTTGTAATCTGTCACACCCCAA
>BJCN01154564.1:0-10550 GCA_018326445.1 Flaveria brownii
GGTCTTTCCCCCACATTTTGTGGGGAGGCCGTTTCCACGGATCGAACCTGAGACCTTCGGTCCCTTAGGAACAGCTTTTACCGCTGCGCCAAGGCCTATAAGTTTAAAGCTTATGATTAGTTATTGTTCCTGTTAGTGATTTGAAAGTTTGGCATCAAGGATACTACAACCACATTGTTGGTTCAATTTGCAAGCATCCCACTATATTATGATATCTTGTCTGGAGTAGCAATTTGCTATATATAATATATTAATCTATGTGTGTTTGTTGATATCAATCATGCTTCTGTGGATGAAGATCACCTATGAAACACAGGAAATTCTCAATCATGAACATAGAGTTTCAATTTGTAAAATGTAAGGATTATATTTGCTGGTAATTTTGATTGAAAATAAACATGTTCTCTTGTTTCTATAATTTTGAGTGATATCAATTCAATTCAAACAATAAACAAGAAAGAAAAATTTGCAGAAACTGTAACTAATTTCCTTACACATTAACTGAAATGAATAATTCAATTTCTTATAAAAATAATGTTGTTTAATGTATTTTATCATGCAACTCCCTCAGATTTTCAGAATAAAACATTATGCAAGTGTGACCCAAACTACCCAATGCCTTGGGGCAATTGACAGGGATGCTTGGTGTCCTGGAGTTGCAAAGCGATCTACCGTGGATCCAAATCTTGAACACGATCTTGAACACGATCTTGAACACGAGGGTGATATCTCCATATAAACATACATACATTGCAAAATCAAGCAGTGGCCAATTTTTTGTTGCTCCTGATGTTGACAGTGTTCAAGTCTTCAAAATCAGGAGACTTGGCATGCTGGGCCATTGTTTAAACGACGCACGATGGATTTCTACATTCTTGAACTCAGAAACACTAATGTAAGTAATTGTGCTCAGCACTTGACTAACAATTCAAGTTGAAGTTGAATGCTTATATAGATCTGCAAGTAAATTAAAAAATAATGGATACAAATCACAGGCATTCTTGCATAATTGTGCAAACAATACAACAAATGAGATTGAATCTCCCATATTTAACAGCCTAGCAATTATAACAAAACCAATCAATAAAAACAAGAAAAATACCCACTCACACATGTGAGACGATATTAGCTTTTTCTTTCAATGTAAAAAACAATCTCGCTTATTGGATTTTGTCCTCGGCTCGAGATTCAACTTCTTCTGCTAACTTTGATTCCGAATTCCCACTGAAAACACCTGTACTTCCCTTATCCTCTGCTTCATTTGTAGTTGCACTATTGTTTTGGGTTTCAATCGACTGGCTTGTCGAGGGTGGAACACCCAACCCTGTTGCAAGACTAACGTACTTCAACACAAGTTGCTTATAACTATCGAGTAAATCTTCCACATCACCCACAGTCAAATCACCTGCTCGCGAATACAGATATGGGAAATTCCTGAACTCTTTTATCGAAGTTTCATCTTTCATGATCATATTTGCTCCTTTATTCTCCAGATCTGAAACTGATGGGACTTTGCTCACTGGTTGGTCTTTCATGTTTGACTCTTCGGTTGTTGATTCAACTGCAACAGTACTGTCTTCCTTCTTGATTTCTTTACGTTTTGATATGGTTTGACTTTGACCACCATCGTAATCACCAGATAATCCATAAATAAGAGCTTGAGCAGATTCCATATTCTTCTGAAACTCTGTTTCATCCATTGAAAGAGACTCCCCTTTTATGTTCATAACAAATGACTCAGCAGATAGCATGTTTGTGAAATAATAAGCTGCTTCTCCAACTAGTCTAGATTCCCGTCTGTACCTTTGAATGTACAACAAATTTGAGTGCAACTGAGGCGGGTTGGCTTTTATGGTGACATAAATAAGAACCGGAAGAAACTCATCAGCACCAGGCAGACTTTCATTTGTGTTAGTCGAAGCATTAAACAGCAAGTTACTGATGACTTTACAGCAACTTAGGATACACACGAGTTTGTCTCGTGGTGCTTTGTAGATATTTATTTTTTGCAGCTCCTTTTGAGCAAGCAACCATGATGTTTCGTTTTGATATGCTGGTTGAATATCTAAGTGTTCGGGTCGGACGAATTGCTGGACTAAAGCCAGTTTTTCATAGAGTTCATCGTCTACTTTTACATCCTGAGGATGTGAAGCAAAGACACGTGTAAATAGTTTTGTCATGATGTATTTTTCAAGCCCTTCATTTGCACTATCTAATTCTTCTTCGGACCGGCCTGCCCAAAGAGGATGGGCCCGGAAAGCAGATTCCATATTGCTAAGGAATTCTTGGACAGATGCACTGTCCCTTTCAGGATCTGGTGGGTTATTTGAGAAGGATACAATGAAAGTCTTGATAGATTTAACAAAATCTGATGCAGATGGATGTCGCATACGTTCCAAGAAGTCATGCCATGTCAGTGGTGCTGTTGAGGCACTAAATGGTTCAGAATTGTCCATGATGCTTATCAGATCAGGTATGATCTGTACAACCTCTTTAAAAGGTATATTTTCTCTTGAACTGGGCCAAGGGTTATGCCTTTACAACCCTTGAATCAGGCTCGATGATTATCAGCTTCTGCAATAAAGAAACTCCATCCTGCACCAAAATGTGATTAACTTATCATACATACATTTTTAGAGTGATGGAGTCCTATGTTGGATATGCTAACTGATTATTTATCCCTAATTCAGGAATATGGACCCACTAGAAAACAGTTTGTGAGTTACAGAACTCTTTGAATATATTATTTAGTGATGAATGTATAGTAATAGAAAAAGAAGGTAACAGTCCAAATATGTGAAAGAGGATGTATAGCAGGCAGTGGGGATTAAACATGTGACTGTTACATTGGTAGTTTAGGGGTCAATATTGATTTATCACTCTAGTGTGCCTGACAAGAAACTTGGTTTCATCTGGCTCTGCTAGGAGATCGGATAAAGGCTAAATTTAGACATGACCACTGTGCATAAGAAAGAAACCATATCCTCTTGTCATCTGCACAAGAACTAGTACGACCAGACAAATAAACTTAAGCTTATTGCATTACTATCATTTATATAATCACAGCAGTCTCATACTCTCATGTTATCTCACTCACAAATAAGTATACAATGCTTGAAAAAATATGATAACGACACTTTAGGAAGATTCGAAGATGCATCAAAAAGATGCATCTTTGCGCTATGCCATCATGCCGCATTTTTTAAAACATTTGACGTGGTGCATTAATAACAAGAAACTGCAAAACAGTGTCTAAGAAGCTAATACTTGTATAGCAAACTGTATTGAGATCCTGGGCTAAAATCAAGCAAGACAGAGTACACATATAGTTATTGCTTAACAAATTTAGTACCTAAATAGTTAGGCCAAAAGGATAATTTCGAAATCCAGATTTAACATAAACTCCATCAATTTCCAATAACGTTTTAGTACCTAAATTAAACCTGATAGCATCACTAATTCCTCTAACATGCAACATTTAACTTGATCAAAAATAGTGTAACCGCAAGTAAACATATCGATTGGATCCGATATTCAACTAACCCAAGATGTGTATCACAATCCAACTTAACACACAGCGAATTAAACTAGACAACAGTATAATATCATACGATATGTGCATTTAATTGTAGATCAAAACTGGATCAGATCAACGATGAAGATGATGATGATGATGATAGTAAATACCTGATGATTAGCGAGTAATAGTCGTAAAGGGGATTTAGACTCCAAATTCAAAACCCTAAGAAACGATCATTAGAAACAAGAAGGTGTAGACAATCTCAAACTAGAATCCAAACACTCGCAGATGTTAACGATTGTAGAGATTTACAATCCAAACCCTCTTCCAATTCAACTTTTTGAGGATTGTATTATTTGTATCTATGTATTTTATGTTTTTTATTTCTCCGTTAAACTCAAAAATGTGTATTCTTTTGAAATTGAAGTGTTTAACACGTAGCATCATATACATTTTATGTCTTCTTTTTCTATTACTTCCCTTAAATTATAAAAGAATATATGTATAAATACTTATTTTTACTATACATCTCATTATGAATGTACTAACTAATTCGAATTTCAAGTTAAAAAGTAATAGATATATCAAATTAAATGTTGTGGCAGCAGATTACGAGCTAAAAATTATGTGGTTGTTAAAAATGAGTGTTAATGAACACTAATCGAATTCAAAAATAAGAAAATTAAATATATTATATTTTTTCAGGAGGGCAAAACGTGTATTATATTTTTAAATAATTTTATATCAAAACATATATAAAGATGCATACGATAATGGTATACTCAAGTTTAAAGAAAAAAGGTTTAAAAGTATAAAAAATAAAAATAAGAATATAATATATTTGACCGGGTACAATTTAAAATAATATTTATATCAGAACATAGAAAAAAACAAGAACGTCATAAGTTTTGTTTAAAATTTAAGAAAATTTTTTTATTATAAAGTTATATAAGAGAAAAACCAAGTATGTTTAAGATTAATTACATAAAAAATTATAATTATAAATACTAAATATGCATACCTTAAAGAAAACGATTAAAGAAATCTCACGAACTCAAACCCCTCTCAGGTACGCGGAAGAGGGAGCAAACCACTGCCTTGCTTTTATTTTTATGTAATGGTATTTTTTATGTTTTGCATCTAATGGTTTTTATTTAAATTGCTAGTTCATGTGATAGTTTCTTTCTTTTTTTTTTTTTTTGATGAGTGCTACTCACAGCATATGGTTTTTAACAGTTCAATTAATGGGTCATTCAAATCGTTAGTTCACATGGTAGTTCCTGAATGGGTACAATTCACCACATATGGTATGTAATAGTTAAGATAAGAGTTAATTACATAAATGGTCGTTGTGGTTTATCTAAAATAACTGGTTCGGGTATTAAGGGTTTTTTTTAACAGTTTGTGATATTATGTTAAATTTGGTAACAAGTTTAGGTATTAAGACTAACAACCGTTAGTTTTTAAATGAAATGACTAAAATACTCACCGTCGCTGCCACCACTCGCCGTCGGCGCCACCTGGCACAACCCTGTTTAATACTAAACACCACTTCGTTTACGGGGATGTTTGGGATTCAATTTGAAAAGGAGCTTATGACTTTTTAGAGGGGTAAAAAGACAGAAATACCCCTCCAGAAGTCAATAGAAGTCATAATTTTGTAACTTCTAGTGACTTCTAGAGGGGTATTTCTGTCTTTTTTACCCCTCCAAAAAGTAAACATCCCCTACCTTCAAGCGCTAACGCTCTGAATACCCAACCATCACTGAAACCCCTAATTGAGATCTGAACCCTAAATGAGCAATGGTCACAAGAAATCTGGTAATGTGTGGATCAAATGTGAAGCCTAATTGAGCCTCGCAAACACCCATGGCTGCACCACCCTTGATTTCAATGACCAGGTAACGATTTGAGCTTTTTTTTAATTTTTTTTTTAGGGTTAACAGGGTAAAAGGAATGGGGTTTTGTTGAGATGATGATAATGGAGTAATGGTGGAGGTGGAGATGATGATGATGATGGTGTGATAGTGGTGATGATGTGATGATGGTGATGTTCCGATGGTGATGATGATGCGGTGGTGGTGATGTGATGGTGGTGATGATGCGGTGGTGGTGATGATGATGTGTTGATAGTGATGATGTGCGGGCTGGCGGTGGTTACTTCCAACTGGTGTTCGTTGCTTAGTGGTGGTGGGGGCTGGTAGCGGTTGGTGGTGGTGGCTAGTTGCAAGGTCGGTGGTTGGTGGTGGTGAAGCTGCCGATGATGGTGTTGTTGTTGTTTCATATATAAAGCTGAAGAAAATGGTGGTGGTGAGGATAATGTGATGGGGTGGTGGCCGGCAGTGGTGGCCGACAATGGTGGTGGTGAAATTATTCTGGAATGAATGTGTTCGTTAAATTACACAAACAATTCTTTATTTATAATAAATGACATAAACACTCCCTTTAACTACATTAGTAGTCCTGTAACAGAAAAACTACAGTTGTTAGTTTTAATACCTAAACTTATTACAAAATTTAAAACACAATACCTCAAACTATTACAAAAACCCCTTAATACCCAAATGTATTATACCTGTTATTTTACTTAAAATCATAGTGATCATTTATTTAATTAACTCTTAAGATAATATATGTTGGTGTGCACACTACATATGGTTTTGACTTTTGAGCCCTCGAACTTGATGCAAATCTATTACACTACAAGCTAAATACAAAACAATGGAACTTTCAAAACCGAAACCAATCCACAACTTTTGTTGGTTTTCATAGGATAGATTGATCGAACCACAGTTTGATTACAATTTGGTTATTTGTTCATTCCTGTAGTATAATGCTACCAAAAGATAGTTTAAGAAAGATAGAATATTTTGCAAGTTCAATATGAACTTCCTACATAGGCGACTCAATAGCTTTGAGGGTCCTAAGCGGACAAGGTGAGGCATACTTTTAAAGTTCATGTTCAAAAATCCTACTTATTTATCCAAGCTTGATTGTTAATATTTTAAAAACGATCATTTTTGCATGTTATTCGATACAAGCCTTACTTGAGCTTTGATAGTTGAGAAATTTAAAAGAAAATCATTTCCGTTATTCGACACACCATGCTTATGTGATGTTAGCGAAACAAGCTAGTAGTGTCTTCATTTTTGTTATTCGATACAAACCCTACTCATTTATCCGAGCTTTGATAGTTGAGAATTTTAAGGGAGATTATTGTTGTATTGAAAGTCATCATTTTTATTATTTATTATTCGATACAAACCCCACTTGTTTATCCGAACTTTAATAGTTGAGAATTTTAAGGGAGATTATTGTTGTTATTCAATACACCATGCTAATGTAATCAGTGAAACAAGCAATAAAAATTCATTCGTTGACGGGAGCGCGCAGAAAGAGCGCCTAAAAAGGGTCTAATCTTGAATATCGGGCGATTTAATTTTCCGTTTTGAAACACATGGTTTGTATGGTTGGTTATCCATGATTTCATGAATAATAATAGTAGGTAGTGGAATCAAAATTTTAGTAACAGATTAACAGTGTAAAACTTATTTAACAAATGGGCCAACAAGAGTTGAACGATCCAAAAACTAGTCTAGTGGAATCAAGCTAAATTGATCAAACAAAAATGCTTTATCAAACTCATAGTCCAAGTATGAAGCCTTCAAGGTTCAATGGGATCAAAATTAACAGCCTGAAGCCTCAACGTTCAAGTGGAATAAAAAGTTTAAACTCAGGTGGAATACATAGCTGGTGATTGTATTTTATCCTTTCTTCATCCCTTTCACATGATACAAGTGTATAGTATCCACCAACTCTATTTGATTATGAATTGCTTGTATGAATTCATGATCATGAAATGATCAATCACGTATGTATTTCACAGGAAGTATGTTAGGTAATCACATATTCTGATAAATAGTTCATTAAGCAGATCAATGTACCCATTAAACATGATTAACATCTACCATGCATACCAAATTAACAATATGAAAACAAACATATTAAGCAACAGAAATTACACTCAAATCCTTCCATCACTACTACCCATTTTTCCAACCACAAGATTAACAAACAAAAACCACTAATTAATTTCTACACAACCAAAACATAAATGGCGTATATTATTCCAGGAAGATACCCCAATATCGTCAGCAATAAGCATATCCAAAACTCCATCTGCATGCATTTCAAACAATCATCAATCACACTATATCATATGTTATAAGTTGCAAACATTCAAAATTCTGAGATGATCCATAAACAAAATGGGAAGATATTCACAACGAGTCATCAAATTAAACACACCCAGATGAGTTTCCTCTCGATCGGTAGATAATTAATCATCTCACAAATTGAAAAGTGAGGATTAAACAGAAGAAATTCAATTCAGAGAGATTAATTGGCACTTACGCCACAACCGTAACGAAGAAAAACGCCAACGGGAGGCAAGATGATTGCAAGTATGATCTCCACAAATGTTTCAGTACCCATGATAACTGATCTTCTTTTCTAATTTTTGAAATTAATTTGCAGTTATAAGAGAGAAAGATGTGTGTTTTGAGTTGGATCTAACTGATTTGAAAGATCGAAAGTGTGTTGAAAACTGAAAACGAAAACAAAAGTGTGAGTACGTGTCGTGTATTCGTGTTATAAGGTTGCCACGTGGATATTGCTGTGGCTTTATACGTGGATTAGCACGGTACAGGTGGATGTTCCCCAAACTCGGCTGGATGGACATTATAGTTTAACCGTAACAATTTATTTACTTTTAGAATGTAGGAAGTTTATACAAATTTATTATTTATTTCATATTTAGTGAACATATAACGTTCAATTTAGATCTATTTAGATCTATTATTCTCTAAGCGTAGTGTATCGGGTGTAATGGTAGTCAAGTATGTGTGTCTACCAAGATATGTGTGTCTCACATTAAGTGGTTGTAAGTTTAAAACCTATAATGAACAACGGTGTGTCGGGAGAGGGAGTCGTTCTAGGTTTCCCAGAATAGGTTACTTGTTACATTAGCTCCCCTGTTCTTTCCTATTTTACAAGAAGTTGTCTCGTGTTTCTTAAGTTTCTTGATATCAATGAATCAAGGCTCGAAAGCGGGCTATGATATCATTGAAAAGAAATCATAAAGACATATACCGATATCTATACTATATTAATATACATATAAGGAAGGTAAAGAAGTCTTTTCACCTAAGACTCTTAACTTTAAGAGTTTTACAACTTTTAAAGCATGTGGTGCAAACAACTGAAAACAAACTCTTAAATGCATGTGACGACACTCTACCAGACCAAACTTCAAAATCACCCTTCAAAACATAACAAGCACAGCCAAAACCTCCAAAATTTTCGAATTCCCTTTACTCTATTGTAAAACTCTAGACTCCCTCTATTGTTTGGGTACCGTTGTTTATCTCATTTTCCTCATCTTCTACCTCTTGGTGACCAACTCAGTAGGAAATCAAAGAGTTCTAATGAGTAGATCGATCCACGGTCGCCGGCTACGGTATAATTGTGAGAATCTACCGAAATCAATCCACAGGAAGCATTGAGTAGTTGCATCCACTACGCCGGCAATCTTTGGTGTTTTTGAGTTCATCGGTTTCGCAAAATGGTATTTTGGTTCCGGACGACATCAGCTGCGATGGAGGGGGTTCTGGCCAGAGATGATGGTTACAACCAAAGATTGCGTTGGAGGGGGAGTTATTACGATGGTGAAATAGAAATCAAAGAGAGAGATGAAGGATCGGTTTGCGATGGTGGCGACGTATGAAAGGAGTGGCGATGGAGGGACTTGTAGGTTTATTTGATATTTGTAGATTCCATGAACTAATATCTTTTGCAGGTTCCATTAGTTAATATTTTACATATTTTCTTTTATGGGTTTTCACAGTGATGTTTCAAAGCAACAATTCATTTTCAAGACTAAATAATAAAAAAGTAATTATTTTTGTTCATTTAATTTATTTCTGAGTGTAGAATTCCAGTAAGCATGATATACAATGACTTCAAACTCATGTATGGGTGTTTCATAGCAACAACATCAAACATCATGGGAAGCTCATTTAAGTGGTATGAAGGTACAAGTGCATGATGCACAATGATCAATGACTTTAAACTCTAAGGAGGTTGTTAAATGTTCTGGTTGGTCTATGATATAGTGCTTAATCTTTGCAGATCTTTGTTCTGATTGCTGTTTGAGAAGATTTTATTTCACAATGTTGCTTCGCTGTTAAAGTCTCAAAGGTTCTTTTATGTTTTAAAGTTTTAGTTTTTTTTTTGCCGTTTATGTGATTGTGTTGTGTGATTTTTATAATATGATTATGTTTTGATACCTTACTTGGCTTATTTGCTGATTATAAATTACAGCTCTGGTTTATGATGTTGATATTATTTTTCAAGATTCTTCTATTATCTTATTATTGATCAGAAAATGTCTCTACGTTTATGTTTTGAGTATATATATATATGTATAATACTATTTGGTATTGTAGAAATTAATGTTTGGTTTAATAATTATGTTGAGGAATTTTTTTATTGTTGGTTATTGAAGTTCTTCAACTTTTGTCATCGTATGGATAATAGCAAAATATGTTTTTTTTATACAAGTATGGCTGAACACCCCATACTATTTTATTATAAAGTGTTAATTACTTAGTATTTCTTTATAATTAAGTGTAGATATGATACATGTGTGGCACGGATTTATTTTTCAAAAAACAATTAAACTCTTTTTGCTTTTATGGTTGATCCTTTTGTTTATTTAATTTTTAAAAGTTTGATTACTCAATATAACATATTATTCTTGACGGTCAATGTCACACCCCAACCTGGACGGCGGAAACGTCGAGGTGTGAGGGATACGATTGTTCACAGCCACATAACGCTATGTTTAAATATAAATATTAATAGTATAAGTTTCAACAAGAAATACAAACATAAGTTTCGAACATGCAATACGTTTAAACAGAAATCAAGACATAACATAGCATTTCATTTATTTAACTAGGTCCACGTC
>BJCN01154624.1:0-10766 GCA_018326445.1 Flaveria brownii
AATTATGTTTAGTATAAGTAAGTTAGTTATTGCTTGGTGGTTAAGTAACCCGGTTAGGACCTGTGGATAACCCGCCAAGTTTGTATGTATAAATACATTGTAAACCTTCATTTGATACATGATGAATCTATTTTATATTGTCAAAATCCTCTGCATTCATCCACCATAAACCTGTGTATGATCCCTCTATACCCAACAATAATTGTTAGCATAATATGTTATACTAGAACTTATTTGTAAAATAGGCTTGGACTTTTTAGTTAGTAAACCTATAATGCAACTGTAGTTATATTCTAGTTTGTCTTTCTTTTATTTGTGCTTTTCAATTTACATGCTATAAGAGTTTCATTCGATCCATCTCTTACTTTTGTAGCAGGAACCGATTTCGCGGATCAAACACCATTTGATAAGTTGAGTGTGTGTGTTTTTTTTCATTCGTTTTTGATTTCTTTGGATCCATATTTTATTGTTGTTGGGTTCTGATTTTGATGATGTTGTCATTCTTGTATGTATTATATATAGTACATATATGCTTATGCTACTTCTCTTCATATTTGGTATTGGATTGTTGTTCTCAGTCGTATTTGAATTTTGTTATTTGATTATTTGGGAAAAGTGGTGGAAATGTAGAACATTATTGATGAGAAATACTACAAAGCAATACAGTATACAAAATCGAACGTAGCGAGGAATCTAATTTATACAAATTGAAACTTATTCAAATCATAGTCTTTGAAAGAAACTAAAATGAATTTTTTTTCTCTTGAATCTTGAACCATATAGATTCTTCATAATTTCCCTATGTATACACAATCAACAAACCAAATGGTTGAGTGGTGGGTGATGATTTTTTTTTCAACTGAGTTCTCTTAAGATTAAGACAGATTTCACACATTGTCTTAGACGAACACGTCTGTCTTCTAGGGTACAACAACCGAAACAATATGTATACTACAGGAGATGTCTTCGCACCCGAGTTAACAATGAAAACGAAAATGTCTTTAACGCAGAAGGAGAAAAATTCTTCGTTTATTTTCTACAGTGGTGTATTTGATGAGAATTATAAAATACTCAATCAACTCTAACAAGTTGTATAACGAAGACCACAATATCTCACTCAATCATTGTTTGATTTTGAATAATGTAATGTCTGTGTATGGTGCTACTAATATATAAGTGATTTGTTTGTGGATTAGTTTGTTTAACTTTTTCAACATAGCATTCATTGTTTTTATTTTGGTTTCGATAAGTCAAGTTCTTGTTCTCCATTTTTTATTCTTAGTTCTTATAAGTTATGTATACATAACACCATGAGTTAGGACATGTAACACATCAAGTTACATTCATGTTAGTCATACAAGGTTCTATAAGAACAACCAACACTTTCTACACCCTCTGATTGATATTTCGCGTAGTTATATTTTCGTGAGTTACATCTATGTGGTGTTATGAGTTCCATATATGTAATTTATACATATATGTTCTTTAATATGGTTACATATATTTAACTCAGCTAGCGGCGTTTATGCTCCAACTTTATTTATATTCGATTCATCCATTGTAGCTGTTGTTTGATTTTATTAAAAGAATTAATATGATCAGGTAAAAGAAATGGTTTAAAAATGATTTTTAACATGGTTCATCTTCTATAGAACATGATATTTGATCATCTTTAAAAATGTTAATAGAAACAAAGTAGGAGAGAGAGATAGAGAGAAAGTGTGAGAGATTTTAGAAAATTTGTTACGGATTATAGGATTTTACAAAAAACTATAAAAATGGTTTATCAATTCTGCCCCCTAAAGCCTATTAAGTAAAACCACAAACTTAAATACATTTATCAAATTGACATGAGTTAATATCAACCATTGATAAAACAAATCAATGGTGGAAAGTTGGTTTTTTTGGTTTTCTTATAAAAAGTATTTTTTTCTAGAACCATCCCCTATATACACACATACACATTCTATATGAACATGTAATAGTTTCAAGAAATATACCAAAGGTCTCCTCACTAATAAAGTTATACCAAAGGTCTTCTCATTCTCATTAACAAGTTGTATTATATGTCTCCTCATTAGTACTAAGTTAATCTTCTAATTTATTGGTCATTTACTGCAAAAACTGTTACCAAATTATTAACTGTAGTTGCTGAAATCTGCCCTTTTAGCAAATATGAAACAGATGTTGAGGACCTCCTTTCAGCAGATTTGGAGCTCCATCTGCTAATCAGCAAATAGACTCAGCAGCAGTTGCGTTCAGCAAACACGAACCAATAGTAGTCAGCAAAAGAACCAAGTAGCGTGCAACTGTTGCACGATCAATAGATGCACAACTACTGAACCCACCTATTACAACTCCAAAATGCCAAGGCAGCTCTCGATGACCCATTTGGCAGCCATTGGGTGTCCCTAACCATGTAGGAACACATTCCCATGGAAACTCCTACATATAAATTCATACAACATTTGTTAATCTTCCAATGTTAGACATAACCCCTTAATACTCCACCGCTTCAAGGTTTGTTTTGTCACTTCACTAATGTGGGACAAAACCAACCACTTCCACTTATTCCATCAACTTTGTGGATCGATAGCTCATTCATCTTAGCTTTTTTTTTTGACACAGTTTAATTTGTTATGATCCTTTCACATCATAGAATACAAACTCACTAAATAATAATCATATTAGTAAGAAATATTAATATTTATTATCGTCCAAAGTTAGCGAAAAACCCACTTTTTCAATAAATTTTCAACAGGAAAGAATTATTCTCTTTACTTTACAAGTACCTAACTTGATGGTAAGAGATTAGTATATGCGGTAAACATATGTGGGGCTATGTTACTGGTGCAAAGAGTAACCCAAATATAAGAAAGCTGAGACTTATGCATTATTACTTGATACGTGGAAAACTGAGAACTCTAAGGGTACCCTTTGGATAAACAACTATGCAATTCAGCTAGTTAGGTCGACTTGCTAAGTATGACACGACAAAAGAAGTTGGATCATTTAAATATACTGTATGTTCACTAACTTTGTTAAACAATAATACTTTAAATATGATATTTGTGCTTCTAACATAATAATATGAGTACTTAGGATTTTTATGTTATTATGTTTGATTTATAGAATGAATTGGCTCTTATAGAGTTAGATCTGTTGAAAGTTTTGGGCCATATTATTGGATTTGTGAAGATTAGACTAACAAGTTTCTAGAGTCACATTTAATGTTTGAGGAAAATTTAAGTACATAAGATCAAACACAGTAAATACAATTTAAGTATGAAATTTAAATAACACTTAAAATAATTTCAGTGTATCTTTCACTTGATAAAGGCAGCTAACATACAATAGGTATGACGCAATACAAGTGGTAACCCTAGAACTATGCAAGTGTGGAGGGTCTTATACTACGCAAAAGAATATTAGAAATGAATTTACAAAGTTCATTATAGGATAAAGATCACTGGTGAACCACAACCATTAGTCCTTGTATTGTGGCGTACCACAAACATAAGCTCTAATTGGATACATAAAATCTGAAATAAACAAACAAAACTTGTGCAATATTGATATGCGCGCAGTAGATTTTCACTAGTTACAAAGTCAATGTTGCTTCACTTCTTATAGCACTGACATATTATAGTACAACAAAAGATAGATTGTTAATCATTAGCTAGTTCAACACAAGTTTGTCAATCAACAGTCATTCAGACTATTCAATACAACTTGTATTTTCTCATAGACAACATTCTTTCAGTAGTTGAGAACATCAATAGATATCATCTTTTGGAAGTTGAGTTAATTCCAAATATTGAGTAGCTTCATCCTCAAATATCCCAATAGATTCTGTCACACCCCAATCCACGTGCGTGACCCGTTGTATCACATTACAACAATAAACACAATGGAAGACTTAACATACAAGACCACAAAACTAGGCTGAATTAAAACTTATTAGTTTCTATTAAATTTGCTCATCTATCGCAAACAAAATGTTAAACAAAAAAGTACACTACCCAGGCAGTTCTAATTCAACCATATTCTTCTACGTGAACATCTTATTTATCCACATGCGATAAGTCTCCTTGACCTAGCTAGTGTCTCTCGGCACCTCCTACCATTGCATCACGAACTAAAACACGTCAACAACAATTGTATCGGTGAGTCATAACCACAGGCTCTAAAATAGTTAGACAATATAATCATGTGTGTATGTAAGCAAATTGTTTATCAAATCAAATCTCAGTAACACCCTCACACTTATGGAAGTGTCCATCAACATATATGCCACTTCAGGTTTCACAACATGATGGTAGGCAAGTTATAGGCGCCCCATCCGATCGAATCCCGATGCATCACAATATACGAGTAGTAGACAACCCAAAGGATCCTGTAATCTTGGGTCGTAGATAGCCCTGATGATCCTGCACTCTCCGATGATAGACATCACTAGCGATCCTACGCTGCAGGCCAATCCCGAAGGATTGTAACCACGATGATCGGTGACTTTTTCCTCAGCCCATCCTCATACCCAAACCTGTAAGTGAGGTCCCTCCTACCTAGATGGATCCAACTAAGTGCACATATGCCTCGAGGTGACAAGTGACTTAGTCCAGAGCCCTTCCACTCACCTTAATGATCTGCCATAATTGTATTGACTAATAAGTATGCTAGTCCATCGGGGAAAATTTAACTTACTGTCACACACAACACACATAAAACATTTGACCAAAATGCTTAACAAGCTCATATACAACCCTAAAATAGTTTTAAAGGGGACAATTATATTAACAACAATAAGCTTTCGAGTGTGTCCGTACACTGTTCGGTGAGCATCTCAGAACCCTGCTCACATAAACATTCAAATCAAGACCAATTCTTAATGACCGTGAACCCCTCGGGTCCTCCCTCCCGATATAATAACCGATCTACTCTTGTCATAGTTGTGACCTTAAGCTAGAGTTCTCCTACTCAAGTCAATATTTTCCATCACAGCTCTTGAAAAATACTTGTCGAAGAGTTAGGGTTTACGCACACTACCGACACAGTGACTAGACTTAACTACCACATGAAATTCCTATTGTATAAATCCGTGTGACAACCTCATGGTTATGAAATGATATTTTATTACCCATTTTATTCTTATACTAGATCTTCTCCCATTATAGATATGTTAATCAAAACACATGATCAACCCTAGACCATCATAACCATTTGCACCCTAGTCACTATCTACCGGTTTGGTTTCTTCCAAAAATCGTGGGCATCCATAATCATGCATATTATGAAGGTATTAGAACCTTACCATAACATATCTGCCCTTTGTGACGGTCTTTGGTGTCTATAGCTCACCAATGAGTCATCCAACACTACAAAGGGGTTTTCATACGTCATAGGCATACTCATCAATACCCATGATTCGTATTCACAAAGGTTTAAGACTTCCCAAGACAAACCGAGCTTCGAACCTCATTTCTGAGCCAAATGCTCAAATTATAGAGAGAGAGTGCGGTGTGGTTAGAGAGATAGTAGACCGAGATGAGAGAGTTGTGATAGTAGTGAAAAATCAGATTTTAGGGTTTAAATACCCTGTTTGTTCTCTTAGCCTCATCCCGAATTGCTTAAAATGGCATATTCATATCTTTCAATTAGAATATTTGCATCTTGAAAAGGAATATTCCTCGTAGACCCATTAGTCCTGACCACGGAAGTTTGTGACCACCATGGCAGACTATCACCTTAAACCTTTAGCGGTCCGCTAATGAACCTAAGTCCCTGTCTTGATCCCCATTCCTTGTCAGACCGTTATAACCTACCGTGGCGGTCCATAACCATTATCTAAGACCGTTATGGTCGATCAATAGGACCCTTAGCGGTTAGTTAAGATCTAGAAATTCTATTTCCTTTGGGGTTTTTTATTATACATTATTTCATTCATGTTCACGACCCGTTTCTTCATATGATAATCCATATATTTAGGTCAGGGGTTATAGATTCACCCTAGGAGGACGCTACCAAAATCTTTTATTAGAATAACTCAACCATTCTCTTGATCTTGGCTTTAATCATTTGACCCGTGGCATCTACTATAGGATTATGAAGAACAGTGCTAGCTAGATATTTAGGTTCATTTTTTCATTTCTAATAGTTTAGTAACTCAAAGGTGTACATACTAGTGTTGGGTTCAAAGCTTTATATAATGATTAGATCATGAACATCTAAAGGAGTTACATGAATAAAATTTTCTTCATCACCACTTACTTTTTCAGAATCTGGTTCCTTTTCTTTACCAATGATTGATCCTGGAATGGAAACCATTGACTTGTATTTCTAAGTAATCCTCTTGAGAATTTGATAAGAGAGAACATCTTTTCCAAATCCTTATTGCTAAGTTTGAGAACTTCAAGATCACGAGGTTAGAATGTTCTTGAACCATTCATTCTTTTAACATAGTTACTCTAAGATTTTAGCTCATATCCCTTATCAATAATTTCTATATGTTGTTTTGTTGGAAGGTTATTTACATAAGTTTTTGAAGAGTCACTATCATAATATTTAGAATCTAGTTCAGATTCTTCTCCCCTTTTAAAAAGATTAACCTATATTTTCTATTAATTTTGAGTGAGTTGACTTATCTTTAGGGTATACATAGTGATAAAGAGAAGGTGTGCTTCTAGGTAAAGGTTGATCTATAGATATAAAATCAACAGTGTGTACCAGCTACTCAGATTAATTTTCCTACTCAAGCGTATGCTTTGCAATTTGAGGATCAACTGATTGTACTGGTAGCTGAAATTGACTTTCTTGTTTTGTTAATTATAGATGAAGATCAATAGTTACCTGCTCAAGATGGTTTTTATAAATTCTCATTAGCACCTTTTAACTTCATCTGCTTTATATGAATCATTAGGATTGTGTAATCCCAGTCTAGTCTAATTAGCAATCCTAAATCTATTAATACAATTTCTTCAATATGCAACTCTACCAACAACTACCTTATTGATTATGGTAGTCCCTTTTGCTGATGGGATCATGATTAAACAAAAACAACTCTATCTATATAGATCCAGTTACTTGTTAGATAATATATGTTAGTTTGTTATGGAGAAGTTCAATTTCTTCTTTGTGATTTCTAAACATCTGAAGTTGTAGACTGACCTACTTAGTAATTTCTAGTGGTAGGTCTTTCATTGATGGTGAAGTAGTAGTTGGATGTGTTGTTTCTTCTTATAACGACATACTTTTTTATTTATTCTTTAAATTTGTAGTATATAACTTGTGTACCATATATCAATTGTTCAATTATTGGATCCGCTGCTCTCACTTGACTTTTAGAAGGCTTCATTGTCTGGTTAATCTTCTTTATCTTTATTGCTAAGGAAACATGTTGATTATAACCATTAGACACATGCCTTGATTAGAGAAGAGTCCGATTTGGTAAGTTAGATAGACTTTTAAGCATTCTTTTTTTATTTTTTCTTTCTCCATCTCTATAAAGTTTCATTAAGGTAGAACTCTTTCTATTTATGATAACTCTTTTGTTTTACTCTTTCTTTGATCTTTCAAAAATTTAGTTGAAGATTAGAGCTACTCATGTGCTCAATTGATGTGCTTTAAATTATACATACAAAACCTATCAAAAGCACATCAATCATTCGTAAATATCATCCTTAAAATAATGAAAAAGAACTTAAAAATGTTAAATGTGTTTTCAAGTGTTCAAAAGGATAAGATGGACAAAAAGCATACTTAGCAAGAATTTAAAGAAAAACAAGCTTTGAAGTCCAAGCATGGGACCGTGCCTCATTAAGCACGCCCCATGACCACCCTACAACACGCCCCAATGCTTAAATTTGCACACCCCATGATTGGACATATAACAAGACAAAAAGTACTATTTCCTAAAAGCAGTCATGAGGCCGTGACCTATGAGTCATGGGGCTGTGACCCACCCCAATCATGGTGCCATGCCTCATGAGTCATGGCACTGTGCCCGACACACTTTACAAGTACGAACCGAACAACTTTCGTAAGCATTGTACTACCACAGGGTCGTGCCTTTTAGGCACGGGGCCATGCTTTTTAGGCATGGGGCCATGCTTAAACACTTAAAAAGCCTATAAATAGAAGTTTAAGGGTCTGTTTGGTACAAAGTAATGGAATGAACAAAGGAATGGAATGGATGTGAGAATGGAATGCGTGAAGGAATGAAATGAATCATTATATTCCATTGTCCAGTATGGTTATCCTATGAGAATGGAATGAATTATTATTTTGTGTTGTTTGGTATACAAGAAAAAAACAAAGGAATGAAATGAAATTCATTTATAATGACAAAAACGCCACTGCTTTGAAATAAAAAAACTATCAATATTCATAACATAAATTATATTATGAAATTCATTTATAATGACAAAAACGCCACTGCATGAACAAATCGTATGGCTCAGTCGGACGACTGAACCATGCTAATGGCTCAGTCATATGACTGTATAATGAAACCTATAAATACCACATAACTCGTGAAAAAACATAACACTTTGAATTCTTTCATACCCTAGCCGTCCAGAGAGTTCTATCTCATCCATCCAAGTTCATAGTTCGTCCTGGATAATTTTCTAATCATTCTTAACGTTGTTCTATTGTTAGATTGATTCGGATTTTTCGTTCTCACTAATTGGTTCACCAATCAAATAGGATTCCATACTATTTGATTAGGTTACACGTTGAATCTGTTAGTACTCCGTACGTACACGGTCCGAACAAGTGGTATCAGAGCTTTGGCACTTGATTCTTCGTGGATTCGATCGGCGTTTTGGTTAAAGTTAACGTTTTTATTATAAACAATTTTTGTTTTTGATACAAAACGAGTTTTTGACTTATGCATGATTCAAAAGTTTTGAACTTTTCTACTTACAACAGTTTAGGGTTTGTGCAAAATTGTTTTGATTCTAAACGTCTTCAAAATCTTGAATTTTTCAAAATTAGCAGTCTCAGTCACACGATTGGCTCAATCACACGATTGGCTCAATCGCACGACTGAATCCCATTCACAAAAATCAATCGCACGATTGACTAAGTCGTTTACTCATTCGTACGATTGACTTGAATCATATAATTGAATCCATTCGCACTCTCCATTCGTACGACTGAACTCATTCGTATTCTTAATCGCACGATTGATTCAGTCACATAAGGTTTCTCAAGTTTTGATAAAACGGATGATCAGAACACAACGTTTACTGCTGGAAAGGACTCACGAATCCAAAACCTATTACGGCTGGAAAATGAAATTGGAAATCACAACAAATCACCAAAACTGTAGACTTTGGATGAATACCCACAATGGAAACAATGATTTGAGATTTATCTTAATGGTGTAGACTCAAACTTGTGGATTACTATTGAAACTGGTTACTCTACACCGGTTGGAGCTAATGGTGTTAAGCTGACTTTGAGTGGGATGAATGAAGTTTAAAAGGTTGCTCACAATGCCAAGAAGAAAGCTTATGCCTTACTGACACGGTTGATTCCTAAAGACATTTTCTAATAATTTTCAGAACATAAACAGTCTGAGAAGTTGTGGTCTGCTTTAGAAAAGCGATATGATGGTAATACCATGTTAAAGGCAATGAAGCCTAAAGCCCTCAAGAAGGAATTTGAAAACTTCTCATCCATTTGAAATGAATTTTTGGATGACATTATAGACAGATTTTATCATCTGATGAGTGAGTTGCACACACATGGGGTAACTACATCAATGGAAGATAAAGTTGCAAGTTTTGCTGATGGATTGCCGGATAAATGGGATCCCTTTGTTCCTAATTTGAGGCAGAATTATACTTTAGCCACTCTAGACATCAATGATTTAATCTTGAAGCTAAGGGAGGAGTAACTGAGGCTAAAATACAAGTCAAAGAAAGGGTTATATACGTATAATACATCATTGTATAACGTTGTTCCCACACCTACTTCATCAGGAACACCTCTTCAAACAACTTTCGTATCCAACACATCTGGAAATACTCAGAGTGGGTCATCTGGAAGTGAAATATCAGGATCATCGGGTGCTCAGTACAATATCCCAGATGCAAATACAACAAAGCTAAAGAATGAGAATCTGGGAAATGTTACTGTTGAAGTAGCTAAGGAACACATGGATCTTCTTGCTGCTGTTATGCACTCTTATGATGTCACACCCCCGCTGAGAGCAGAAACATGGGGATGTAACGAGACGGTATCGTCATAACACGTTGTAAACAATAGAGATGCAATATAAATAAATGATGGTAAGCGTGTCATGACGACACCCGACACAAAGGAGACTTGTGTCGTGTTTAGTCAATATTCACAACAACATAGCCATAAGCATAAACATTGTAATCGAATCACATAACCAAAAATAATATCATTGTAATGTAATTCCCATAACCCGGGAACAAGTATCCAAAAGAATATAGATGTGTAATCAGACCAACAATGTTTCAAAAGAATGTTTGTCAAATATAGTATAGTCTCAAAATGCATCCTAGGGTCTCCACTAAGGCAGCACTCCTAGAATCTTCAATTAGCGTTATCACCTAAAAGGATATGCTCAAAATGGTCAACAAAATTTGTTGGTGAGCTCGCAGGTTTAAATAGTAAGTAAATTGATGCTGCATAATAGTTTTGCGGAATACCGTGAATACAATTATAAGTAAGCAAAATCACATGACAAATGAGCTTCACAACCAAACCTAATGACGTACACACAGAATCTT
>BJCN01154643.1:0-11414 GCA_018326445.1 Flaveria brownii
ATGGTGGGAGATGGTGGATGTGGTGGTGAAATGGGGAAATGGTGAGATGGGGACGGTTGAAGGAGAAACCAGAAACCAAACGGTGACGGTTTGGCCAAACTGTCACCTTTTAGTGTAACGGCAGGTGATGTTTAGCCCATATAAACTCTCACAGTAAGGTCACAAGGTGACCCCTTTTCTCAAGAAACTGTGACAGCTTCATTCAACAACGCCACAAGTGAATAAAGGGGTCACGGTTTGCCCAAACCGTCACCTTTTGGTTCACCTCTGTTTAAATGCTTTTGTTTTCCAGACGTTTCAGCGAACCACTCCCGTCCCGACCGGTTAAGACGGTAGGGCAATAAGGGAGTGGTGTGGGCTCGAAACCCACTACCACCGGTTCATGGTAGGTATTTTTTTTGTAAGAAATATTTACTTAGGAAAATTTTTAAAAGAAAAGGCAAAAGGTCACGGTTAGGTCTAACCGTGACCTTTTGCCTTATTTTTTAAAAATTTTCCTAAATAAATATTTCTTACAAAAAAACCTTTTGCCTATTTACTTAAAAAATTTCCTAAGTAAATATTTACTTTAGGTCCGGCCTACCTCCAAAAACCCATTCAGTGTCCCCATTAGAATCCAATCTATTATCTATACTACTTGATACATATAAATTCAAAGGAACACATGACGTCATTCTAGAGCCTCTCCTTTAGTTTTTTTTTCTAGACATTCTAACTTATTATATTAGGCAACTAAATTAAGTAATTCAATATCATAATAAATTTATTTTTTTGTCATTATTTAATATTTTGATTAATATCAACCAAATAAAATAAAATATATGTTCTACTTCTTTCTTAAATAGAAATGAACTGTAAAATATTTATTTGAACTTCTTTGGAAGTTCAAACCACGAGTTACTTCGTATATTATTATTTTTCAAACCATTGTAATACACGAAAATCTAATCTAGTATATTAAATCTCATATATAACCATATTATATGAATTTCAATATGGCTTATGTTTGTGAGTGTCAAGACAAAAACAATGAATAATAAATGTCATCGTCACGCAAAATTGTATTAATTACAATGTGGATTTTGCTTGACACAAGGTCGGTTTAACTTATAATAATATGATATTTCCGTGTTATGTGCTCTCTCTTCTATCATATTATTAAAACAATTAAAAATAAAAGTACAAAAATATCGATCGAGCTTTTGAGTTTTCATGTTTGAAATCTAGTTTCGGAAGGGTTTGCGGTAAGAATTGAGTAGGACTTGCCCTTAACCAACAAAGGGAGGGGTTCAAAATACAACATGTTATGAAACAACTACCTAATAACATACCCTATGAATATGAAAATAGAGAAATTGAAGAATTCTTATTTCATTTCGTTTTAGGTGTATCCTTCTATACGAAGAAAATTAGTCATTTTTTGATATTCATAATTAGGGGTGAACAAATCGGGTTGGAAACCAGTAACAAAATCAACAAAAGTAAAATATTGTTTTTAAACCGTTCGCGTTGAAATCAGTCTGAGTGAGGAAAATGGCCAGGTTTAAATCGGGTTAAAATTGAGTCGATTCGGGGTTTTACCGGATAGACACTTGTTTTACCGAATATAGTTAAGAATCAACTTCAAACCTACGGTTGGGTCAGGTTGAAACCGTTTTGACAATTGGGTGGGTCGTGTTACAAGTTTCGGTTTCCACATCCGATTTTCCCCATCTTTAACCATAATACATAATATTCATAACCTTGATTTTTAGTGGTTAGAGAACTTTGTATATGTGCTACAAATAGAAACAAGTTCCATCCTTTAATTTCTCTAACAAATTTAACACTTCTAAAGCCCGCATAAATCTCATGAAAAACAGGAGATCGATGAAAACTATTCATACCACATTCCCTTCATCTCTCTATTCTCTAACATGTCTTTCATTCTCTCTTTTCACCTTTATTTTTTCATGCCCACACAAACTCATTTCATTCCTAAGTTTTTTGTGACCCCAACAACAGCCACCATTGCCTTATACAATAGCCCCTTCAATGGGCGCGCACTCGCATGTGCGCGCACCACTACTCCCCCCATCTTGTTCCATGCCGGCCCATTCAAGCCGACGTATCCTTGTCCTCCTCGTTCTCTCAATGATCATTCACCTTGCAAACGGTTTGGATTCAAAAACGCTCATTAAATTCAAGGATTCCCTTATTAACGGCGAGAAATTAACCACCTGGATTGCCACCAAGAGCCCATGTGATAACAATAGAACCAATTGGGAAGGCGTTCTTTGCACCAATGGGACTGTTTGGGGGATAAAGCTAGAGAGGATGGCGCTTGAAGGCAACATTAACACAAATATCTTATCCGGATTGCCGTCATTGGTGAGCATAAGTTTCGAAAACAACAACTTGAAAGGTGCATTCCCTCATTTTGGAATGCTTGATGGGATGAAAGAGATCATTTTGTCCAACAACAAGTTTTCTAGCGAAATTCCAGCCAACGCGTTCAAGGGCCTGAAATGGCTCGAAAAGCTGGATCTGGCCCATAACAAGCTCGTGGGCCAGATCCCAACGTCGTTGACCAGATTACCTAAACTTAAAGAGTTGATGCTCCAAGGCAATGAATTCGAGGGTGAAATCCCAAAATTTGTTCAAGGGAAGTTGGCTCTTGCAAATTTCGCGAACAATCATTTGCGCGGTCAGATCCCAGAAGGGCTTCAACATTTTCCTGCTAGCCAATTTTCAGGTGAGTTATAAATTCATATATATATATATGTTATCCTACAGATTTGTTACGAGTGAATATCCATCGACATTGCTTATTGTAAAGGTACATTAACACAGCGGATACGGATCATTATGAAAAACAAATGTACATTTTCTATGATCTTTGTCAAAAGTAACTTTAAAAAACCATAATTTGCTCATACAAAATAAAAAAAAAATGTTAGTTTGGTGATGTTTGTTTCCTTCCTGAAACAGGTAATGAACTTTGTGGAACGCCATTGGGAGAATGTCAAAAGAAGGCTACTTCGATCACCACGATCATCGTGATAGCGTGGGTGGTGGGAATAGCAGTTGCAGCAGTGATTTTGGCTGCAGCAATATTAAGTCGTCGTCGCCACCACCATGCATTTCAACCAGAAGTTCTAAACAATAGTTCAACAGTTCTAGCAGCCTCAACCAACATTAGCACTCAGGAGAAAGGTGGAGAGTCAACTCAAAATGAAAAAAAGACGGATCTTTCAATGAATCTAACTTTCTTGGGGGATGATGAGGAAAGGTTTGAGCTTGCGGACTTGTTGAAGGCATCTGCCGCTATACTTGGAAGTGGGATGTTTGGATCCAGTTATAAGACTGCTATCGCGGGTAGGAGCGTGATGGTGGTGAAGAGGTTTAAGCAGATGAATAATGTTGGGAAGGAAGAGTTTTTCGCGCATATGAAAAGGTTAAGCAGGTTGAGACATCCGAATATACAACCGATTGTGGCTTTCTACTATCGGAAAGATGAGAAGCTTTTGGTTTCGAATTATGTGGAGAACATCAGTTTAGCATTTCATCTACATCGTATGTTTTCTCTTCATGTTCTTATACAATTTAAACGTAGAACATTAAGTGGCAAAGGAATGTATACATAGACTCGATTTTTGGGTTATCGGTTGCTGTAACAAACCAAATAAGAATGCAGTTCGGTATTTTATTAGTTTCGGTTTAATCGGTAGCTTTTACAGAAATTTATTTTTTAAAAAAAATTGAAATCTGATCCAATCACGGTCCCACGGTTCACAATATCAACCGGCCGGTTCAAATAGGGGAGGTTAAAAAATACTTTACTAGACCGACTAGGTACTCACTTTCTACGGTCAGGTGCATTATTAAAAATATCACTTAAAAAACTTGAGTAAAACCTTAATGAGTGTACCAAACTACTTTGATAAGTGTGTGTCAAGACTAAAAAAACAACTTTTTACTATTGTTCTCAAAATTGTCACTAAATATGACATACTTTATAAAATTGTATAAAACCCTAATTTCATATTTTATAATGTTATGATGATCTCAGGCAACCGGTCTGATGAAGCTCGAAGCCTAGACTGGTCTACTCGGTTGAAGATAATAAAAGGTGTAGCGAGAGGGCTTCATAATCTTTACATAAAGCTACCAAGCCTAATTGTGCCTCATGGTCACCTTAAGTCTTCAAATGTCCTTCTCACCAAGAACTACGAGCCACTTCTCGCTGATTATGGGTTGGTTCCAGTAACCAACCCAGAACACGCGCGTGAACTCATGATGGCATACAAGTCACCAGAGTACAACCAACTTGGTCGAGTGTCTAAAAGGACAGACATATGGTGTCTAGGTATCTTGATCCTTGAGATCATGACCGGGAAGATTCCTGTGAATACTGTCCATCAAAGCAAAGGAAATGACATTGATTTTACGGATTTCATCACCTCTGTGGCGGAGCAGGAGTTTGATGTTGAAGTGTTTGATAAGGACATGACAGGGTTTGATAATAGTAACGAAAGGGAGATGATCAAATTGTTGAGGATCGGGTTGAGTTGCTGTGAAAAAGATGCTTACAAGAGGATGGATATCAAAGAGGTGTTGGAGAGGATTGAAGATGTGAGGGAAAAGGATGGTGTAGAAGATGACTTTCAGTCTACTTATAGTAGTGAACCCGACAAGCGATCATTAACAGGACTATCAGATGATTACACCACCTAAAACGACACACGATATGGTGTGATTTGGTGAATGCAATTTGATCTTGCTTAGAGATTATGAATCCTGGTGTATCATAATATGTTTCAGTATGTGGCAGTGATCTTCGTATGCGCGTGCTCAGCTTTTATATGATACTCTGGTTTGAGTTAAAGATCAAAATTCAAAAGTAGCACTTGAGGGCCTAAGGTTTTCTAATGGTATGCCACTAGTTAAATAAGTAAGAACTAACTAATTTTGTCAGGAATTACTAATACCATGGAAATAGGGTTGTAAAGCGTTAGTGATGCTGAAACACATTGATATAATATATCACTTTCTTGAGAAAATGGTAAGTGATGGTACGCTGTATAAAGAATACTACAAATGTGTTTACTAAGGTGATGGTCATACAAAACCTGAGCTTTACATGGGTTAATTAGAGCTTTATAGATGACTAATGAGGTGATTTCCTAGAGAGAGAATGTTGAGTGTTTGTGTTTGCTCATGGTTAGCCTCAAATGAGAGATTGCTGAATTGTGAAGCATGATACTTGTCGTTGCCACATTGACAAGAAACCGAGGGTGCGAGACTTAAGTTAGGGTCCCGCTCCTAGCAGGGCAGGCGGAGGTCAAGGGTAAAACACCACTTGCGAGTCTTCCAGTGCTGGAATTATAGGCCAAGATTCTACAAGTCGGTTGAAGATAGAACGCACTTGAATAGCATGTTCTTTAACCTGATATGCATCTATATATACAACATTTATGTAACTGTAAACCTATATAAACATTGTACTTAATAGAGAACTCAAAAGTTTTGTTGCAAACATAGCTTAATCACATCGAGCAAGTTAAAAACGGCTTGATTTTTACCAACAGCAGTAACTCATATTCGTTGATGTTATGGGCTAACATATTGCCACATGAAAGCAGTGATGGACCATTGACACCGCCAGAACATTGTAGGTAAATGTGGGTGAATACATAGGTATTATGATGTTATACTCACTTGATCAAGAATGTGTGTTAGATGAACGGTAACATGTATAAAACCTGGTCGGATCACATGAAGAAAACACAATGAGCTGAAGCTGCATATGAAGCAACCATGGAAATCAAGTGAGTAGGTACAGCAAACTTAACAATGTGCATACAGATATCCCTTAAAAAGAAAAGAAAACTAACATACCAAACTTTCTATCAGAGTTCTTGATGAGCAAATATATTTAGGATACCATCCTAAATTATAAAGCACAGAAATACCTACGAAAAACTTAACAAGAAACAACAAGGAGAAAGGGCACAAAACAGATGGAAACAAAGGAAACAAGGATGTATGAATAAGAAGCTAACGACAATAGTAGTGGGAAGGAGGAAAAAATGTAAAAAAAATTAATCACTTGCACTCCCACAAACACATTGTTAAAAATTTGACCACAGAGCCGGACTGTTTTCTTGAGCTATCCAACCAACCAAAAGATCCAAACAAGGTGAGATGTTATTCGGACGTTATGATTTTTTGAAACCAACATGTTTTCTTCCTAAATTGATTACTTAATTCGTTTCTACTTTGAGTAAAAGCCACAAATTAGGATGGATTATCACATACATTGCTATAATCATAACTTCATTACTTAGATCCATCCCAAATTTAGCAACATGTTGTAATTTTAAGGCCCAAGACAATATGCAACCATTTTTAAAGTTCTTGAACATTACTTTCCAATATTTGGAATAACACTTATACTATAGAAGTAGATGAACTTGCCAAAATCAATATAATATCAGGATCATACATTGACTTTTAAAGTCAGATAGGTCTTTTGTTCTTTGTAGTGTTTCACTTATAATCTAATATACTGCCTTTGTTTCTACTCCATCCTGGGTATATCTACCCAAGTTTTTAATTATAGAATTCACAATAACTCATGGTAAAGACATTCCATCTATGCATTTTGGGGACATACTCAGAAAAGGGACCGATAGAAAAATGAGCTACATGTCCATTTCTGTTTGCATGTTGAGGAGACCACGAAACAATTATAGATGAACAATATTTAAAAGACGTAGACTCACCTGATGTATAGAAGATAATATGGTGACCTTTTTCCTTTTGATACTGTAACCTGCATGGAAACAAGTAAACCAATGCACCACAGGTTACACTTGAAGATTAACAAATAGTAAGATCAAGTATCATCCTCCAGACACCCATGGATGGGCTTTTCATCATACCCAAGAAAATTATATAGTTCACTTTTTGAGTCAAACTCGCTACGTTTTCAAGTTATGATTGATATCTGTTTTATCACAAATTTAACACACAAACAGTTTCTCTAGTTCTAAAGCATTTCATTACAGTTTTGAGGTAAATACCAAAAGTTTTAAAAAATTAACAAAAAACATATCAAATTGAAGTTAAAATGCAGTATCTCTGCAGCTCAAAAGGTCAAACTTTCAACATTTGCTACATGTAATGTAACTTGATGTCGGAAATTTGGCAGGTAATGGTGATTAGAAGAGGCAAGACTAACCGAGGTGCGTAAAAGGTCTGGGTGTGATACTCACATGGGCAAGATGCACTGATGTATTATGTTTCACAATCACCATAATGCAGTACAACTCAATGTAACAAAGGAATACATAGAAGGGGTGTTTCTATCATTTGACTCATCCGGGATCTTTCATCAATCGCATTCTTCAGTGTTTGACTAAAAAGCACATTCCTCACCTTCCATAATCCATCAGTAATTCCAGAAAACTTGATTACTCCGATACTTTTTCTTAAGATATATTGCAATTAATTTCTTATAAGTCCATGTCTTCTGCATGTTAAATTCCAAAAGTGCCTCTGTGCTAGAGTGAAAATCCCCCTTTCCCAGCACCTCAAACAAAAGCGGGTCGGTCATAACAATAGGGGAATCATTCACATTCATTTTCGTTAAAGCAAAATCCAAATTTCTCCCCAATCTTCTGTCCAAATATGCATCAACAACACAACCATAAGTGACAAGATCCGGGAAAATTCCATTATGATTCATATGGTCAAGGCTTAAATGAAGATCCCAAAACAAAGACATCTTTGAGAAAGCCACAGCTCGAATATTAAAAGTAGTGAGATCAGGATAAAATCCAGCATCCACCATATTTAAGAACTCTCTTTGCAAACTCTTCATTTTGAAATTGGCAGCATACGATAATAGTAACAAATTCCAAAGAAGATTTCCTGCATTTCTTCTACCAAGACCCACATCCCTAAGGAAGTTACCCAAATTATGAAACTTTCTATCCCGTATATAAGCTTCAGAAACCGCCCTAATCCCGTCTTTTTCAATCAAAAATCTTGAACTTCTTAAACGCTTGTAAGCATTTTCCATCATGGCTATTGAACCAAAACGACTATAATACACAATATAAGCATTGCCTATAGATGAATCAACAGGAAATCCCTTGAAGACCATTTCCTTTAATGTATTATCCATTAGCTCAAGCTCTCCAATCTTACCGAAACAAGATATTGTATGTGCATAAACTTGATGTTGTAATTGAGGATGCCTAATACTAATTTGATGTACAATTCTGATTGCTTCGTTAAAAAGCCCTGCCCTGATATAAGCATTGATTAGGTCTGAGACTTCATGAATACCAAGATTATAAGCACTGTTTATAATTTCATGCCATAATGCGTCTGCCTGGGCAAGAAATCCATTATTGGCATAGTACACCATTAAAGCTGTCAATGTAGAACTGTCGAGAACAAAACCCTCAGCTTGCAGTCTGGGAATAAGGTCATTAGCAATATGGAGTAATCCCTTTCTGCTTAAACTTTTGATAATTGACACACGATCTTTAGAGTCATAAACGTTCTTAAAGTTCCCATATCGTCTACCGTCCTGGAACATACAAGCAAACCCAAAAGGTTCAGAGAGAAACAAGAACCACATCATGAGTTATTCCTATTATAAGACTTTAAAATCAATCAAACTTTCTCATATACCTTAAATATCCTTATCTTTAAAAGCAAATGAGAACAGATGCTACAGTTTTCTTTAAGCATCCAAAGAACATTACTATTTATATGCATGATTAATACTTCCATATACATGATGGAGCATATAATATCTCCAAACATATAAAAAATCCATCATTTCATATATATTTGCTTTCCAATCCCTAACTTTTATAAAATTTTAACGTCAACAGGTATACTGATTTGTTAGCATCAGATGAGATAAAGTTCTAGTAATCCTAGCTTATTCGAAAAGATAATATTACTGAAAACTGTAAGATTCAAATAGGCTTGTAAGTTGTTACCTAAGGTAATTTTGATTTCATGACATGGGTGTTGGAGATTGCATAATAATAACACAAAAAGTATGAATCTTGAAGAGAAAACTGCTTGCCTTTCGAGCTGACCCTGTATTCAATGACTTCTTATGGGTGCAAACCGACTTCACACGAATCAATTTCGTTTCAATAGGAATATTTACAGAGAGAATCGATGTAGCTTCCATATCTTAATCAACTACAGAAAGCATACATTGTTTAAGAGGTAAGAATCAGCACTCGACTGATGTCTGATTCAGTTGAGGGTTGTTCTTGTTATTTGGGGATTAGGGTTTGATTATTTTTGATGTAATTGAACTGTAAGGAAGCAAATTGAAGCTTTAAAAGCTTACGAAAAGAATCGAGATGTTGAAGTTGAAGTCGAAGCTAAAGCAGTTCGAGACGAGCTGAAGTAATGGCCACAGCCCACAAGTTGTTGGAAGAGAGTAATGAGTTTTGGTAGCTTGATAACAATATTCGGCAACCTTGTGTCGAGTTATTACCGCATATCTTTACTACAATATAAAACAAAATATACGGGTAAAATTTAAATTTTCACAATTGTATGTAAGAAGCGTTTCTTTCCTTTCACCCGCTGTCGTTTGTCATCCTCTCTCCGTTCGCCTTCTCTCTTCCCCTTCCCCTGTTCCACAGCTCCCCGCCTATGTCCTTATTGTAATGACTGCAATCGGTTACACTCTCTGCTCCCCTAACATTAATAGCAATCAGTGCAAGTCATTGGATCCCTCGTCCTGTTGTCGAGAAGACATGTCAGGTGCTTCGATCGTAGATCAAATTAGAGAGATTTGATTAGAGAGATTTCTTGTTTTTCGTAAGTAATGGTTGATGAAGAGGTCATGTACAAATTAGAGAGGTTTAGTTCTTCTTTATAATTAAATAAGGTAATATTTGAATAAGTTAATATGTTTTTAGAACTTATTTATTAGGAGACTTCATAAATCATTTAAATGGTTTTTTAAATAAACTAAAAACATTTTTTGTTTTTGTTAAAAAAAAAGTTATATAAATACTTCTTAAATAGAATACCATATGAAAAAAGAAATAAATAAATAAAGCTAGTCTACAAACGTATTACAAATAAAATACTAAACAAACAAAGCATAAGAAGAATGGTTGTCTCATAAAACAAGTTTGTCTCTCGGAGCATTCACATTTTCAATCATTCTTTAAAACATAAGGAACACACTCATATAAATACGACGAACCTATCGTGAATGCTTTAAGAGTGCAATTGTCAAAGCAATGTTGTATTACCATAGAAGAACTCTTGAGTATGGAACTGCAGCACTCTTGTGTGTCTTTGTATGTTTTTAGATGGTTTTGGAGTATTAAATGGAAATAAGTTGTATTAGAGGTTTTTAATGTGAAATTTGGACATTTTAATGGGCGTTTATAAATTTAAACAATTTCTAGTTAATGACAATTCATACATCAACAGGTCCGACCCTTTTTGTTCGGGAGCAAAACTTGATTACAAATGCCCGAGAGTTTGGTCCTAACGTTCATGTTTGCATGTAGCATACATGCACATGAGTGATGTTTTCAAGTGTTTCAAGTTTGATGTTTAAGCCAGTTGAACTAAATTTTGCGCCCTAAGTCACATTTGTATGAGCTAGAATACAATAAAACCATAGAGCTTATCAAGCACTTTAAGATTTGTTTACATGTGGGACAAGTTCTCACTTAAATTCTCATAATACTTTCATTTTAAGCTCACCATTTTAAGTATCGATATCTTATTTAAATTTACTTTTTTATATCTTTTTGGTTTTTAATTCATTGTAGAGCTTTCATCAGGAAGAACGTTGAACCATAAATTGGTAAGTAAGTAAATAAATATATAATTACTAACAAAGTTTTATGATCATACGAAGTAAATTGAAGGAGATGACATAATAATACTTGGAGCAACTAGACATCGATAGAAAATGGATCCACTTAAGTGTTGCTCTGTTATAGTTACGAGGGTCATGTGTAATAGACATGATGAATGTTGTGACAAAAAAACCATATGTGGTTTGCTATGTTGGATCTGAATTTCATCATATGGAGCCGAGTTTCTTCTTTTAGCTCCTTGATATGTTGATGATATTTTTCCAAAATTTTAGAAGTTTTAATTATTTGCCTTGTAAAGACATATAAAATTTCAGATTTATTAACTAATATGCTCATTTATACACCAAATTGAGTATAGGGTGTCAATCTTAAATTTTCAAAATTTGATCAGATATCACAAAAATAGATTTTTTGGATAAAGGTATTGTTATACTCTTGCAAGGGAGTAGGGTATGAGTGATGTGCATAATAATGAGGCGTGGAACACCGCCCCTTTGGGGCATGAGTAGAGGCGTGGGGCACAATGACAGAGCTTGAACA
>BJCN01154645.1:0-12054 GCA_018326445.1 Flaveria brownii
ACGATTAACATAATAATGATGTAGGAACAATAATACATACCTGGATGTAGAAAAATCGAAGATCAATACGCGTAGTATAGTGCTATACGAGAGAGTTTTTTTTTTCGAGGTGTGTGTTTAAAATGAGAAAGTTTGAAAGATATAGCGGTTGTGAGGATCTATACGCCGCGTATGGGTCCATACGCGGCGTATAGCGTATATTCGTTTTTAAATCGACACCGACCTATACGTGGCGTATGGCCCTATACGCCCCGTATAGGTAAACTGATGTGACGTCGAGTGTCAGTCATTAATGTCGCATTAATGGTCGATATCTATACGCCGGGCATGGGCCGCGTATGGACCCATACACGGCGTATAGGGGGGTGTCGATTTAAAGAAATGGGTGTCCCTTTATTAGGACCCCAAAATAAACATGTTAATCATAAAATTTGTGAAAATTGACATTTAGGCCACCCAAAACTAAATATACACCGTCCTTAAATGGAAACAAAATAATGAGACAATGATGCATAATATACGTGTCCAAAATCTTTCTACAAAAACAAAAAACCATGGTCCAATATATGGTTTTCCAAACCTCTTCGACATAAAGCAACAAAAATGGTCCCATATTGGATATATAATAGGCCAAGCTAACACAAACAAAAATGTTCATGTGCTCCTAGCTAGCTATTGTGAACAACCCATCACGCATTCATACTTTGTAGAGGAATAAATATAAGGGAGAAATTTACTTTTGTTAGACCTTCGCTTGATCTATATATACCACGTGCAATTATGAATAGTCATATGTGTTGCACGTTTCTAGATAAGGTAGACACCAAAAGATGCAACTTCAACGATGAAATGCATATTACTGTATCATTATAAAAAAAGTCGGTGGCTTTTGCAACCAGTCATTTCTTCCCTTTAAATTTTAACTTTTACACTTCTACTCGCTAACAAGTTTAAAAAACTTTGTAAATTATCACTTTAATCATCTTAATTTTTAAAATTTTAGGTATTGTAGAATTTTTACTTAAAAAAATAATTTCTTATGTTCGTATTTTTATGTACGTGCGGTAAAATTTCGAGTCTGTCTACGTTTCTACATTTTGATGTAATGTTCAGAAATGAATCAGGTCAAATATGAAACATTTTTGTGTTTATTTTTTATATAAACTTTGAGATGCTTTACGTTTTAACTTAAATTTTGATCAGAAATGGGGCGGCTCAAATATAAAACTTTTTCCTTCTTATTTTTATGACGCTTTGAGTTGGTCTACAGTTCGACATAAGTTTTGTTTGAAAACGTGTTGGGTCAAATATAATATGTTTTCTTTCAACTCTATAAATACGAGTTACTCTATGTTTCAAGTAAACGGATTGATTGTAGTTTATATTTTATCACGTTACGTACGATGACGTCGCTACACCCGACGGGTAACAAAAACTAGTTAAGAATTCATAGCAAATGATTGGTCACAACATAGACTATAAGCCACTACTTAAACTTCTTTTTGGTAATTGGAGAGACCCATTTACGCGGTAAACCAGTAGTTACCGTCAATACCCTACTAACCGGCGAAAACAGATAAATCACGGCTGAAAATGGGCAAGTGGGCTAAGAGAGGGGAAATTGAGTTAAGTAGGATTCAAACCCATTTTAAATAGTGAAATAATAAACTATTAAAGTTCCCCAAGTAAACACAGGTGCAAAAATTATTTGACTCTAAAACCTTTTACTTGAACTTTTTGTGCATACACATCATATATGCCACGATCATCTGACTTTGGTAGCATTTCAGTAGTCCAGCTGTCTCATAGTATGGTTCAGCAAAAACGAACAAAATACATAGAAATCATCATTCACTTCCTAGACAGTTGTTTAAACATTTCATATCTGGTCTTTGCATTCAATAATCTTCTTTCAACTAAGGGAGAATAATAGTCGATATATATTTAATATTTCAATAGACAGACATTTTCATCACTAATATTTTGTCAATGATACTCGCTTGTAGTAAATTATAGTAAAGGGTTATACTACGAAAATTCTAGTTATCCGTCCATATAAAAAACCAGGGCCGACTTAACGTTTTTTGGGGTCCCAATCGAACTAAAAAATGAGGCTCTTTTGAAAATCGCAATCTAAACAAAAACAATCTAATTAAATTTCTTTGAACAATAAATAAATCAAAAAAAATTTAGTATACCAACTTAAGTACTTAATAGTTGATTTCTTTTAATAAAAAGGGTGAGACGAAATCGATCAAATCAATCGGAGAAGAAAAAACTCAGGAATGATCGTTTGTTTTGTGAATTGTGCAACTGTGTTTATTCAGTAATCTATCAAATCATCAAAGTTTAATTGGGACTCAACTATCAAGTGTTATTCATGCTTCAAATGTTGAGCCATTTAATACCAAAACCCATTATAATACTTTTTATAAACGGGGGGGTCCTTAATTAGTTTTTGAGGGCGCCAAGCTTATTGCGTCACAGCTTACATTATAGAGACGACCCTGTCAAAAACAAACATAAAAATATATAGTATATTACAAACATAAAAAAAAGTATATTACAAACACTTGTGTTGCATATATATATATCACTGCATAATTATTCATGTGTTGCGTTACAATGCGTAAGTTTTTCTAAAACTATATATATATATTTTTTTCTAACAATGGGGGACTTATTAGATCTCACATGGCCTAATCATGTGCACTTTTTCTTCTAATGCATTTTATTTGTTTCTCACAACTAAATAATAAGTGATTGCTTGTTTATCACAACTAAATAATAAGTGATTGCGTATAAGTATACGGAAGATGTTATTTAGTTTTAGCAATCACGCTTTCATAACCTAGTATACGTACCTCGATCTTTGAGAAATTATAAAGTGATTAATTATACTGCACAAGAATATGAGATTGTATAACAAATTCTATAATTCACATAATGTAACAAGCTTCTATCCGAAATAAAATAAAAAATTAATAACAAAGGTAAATTGGTCTCCATGCATGAGTTAATTAAATGGTCCAAGCTTCTTTCTACAAAATAACAAATTAATAAGTCCCATATGTATATCGATCGAATTAAATGGTCCCGATTGCTTTCAACAACAGAGAAAAAACATGGTTCATTAGTCTTCAATGCAAACAAAAGGAAAAACAAAATATAGTGGTTAGAAAACGATGGTACATTGGTCCTAATTCATGATGCATGCAAAAAAAAAAACGTGGTCATTAGCCTAGAGCTTATGATGCATGCAAAAAAACGTGGTCATTAGCCTAGAGCTTATGATGCATGCATATAGTGCTCTATGATCCATGTATATATAAGGGTTGAGTTGGTATGCATTTTATAACCACTGCACGCTGATCTAAAGCACTTGTCTTTGAATTGAAGTGTACTATACCACACCAAATCAAGCAATGGCCACAATAATATCATCACTCCCACGGTTTTTCACACTTAAATTTAACGTATTGCCATACTTGAGCATAACAAAAATCTACGAAGAAACCCTACCAACGGGTTTTGTGAGGTTCGAAGAAGATCAAATTTTGAGTCCGCGTGTAAAGTTTGCAGCGGAGCCATTAAGTGGAGATTCCACACTAGTGAACATAAGATCTTGCTACAACAATAAGTATTGGGTGGCAAAGCCTCACGGGAACGATTATTATATAATTGCTTCCGCTGACAAACCACAGGAGGACCCAACAAAACCTGATTGCACCTTGTTCCAAACTCAACAAGGTCCACGACAACTGGTGGTTCTTTATTATGTCGCCAGTCGTCAGTACCTAATCCTTGGGGGAGGAGGCAATGACGACTGGGGGCGTGGCTTGCGACTTCATCGAGAGCCTTTACAAGATTTTAATGTGGTTGATTGGGAGTCGTTGATGATACTTCCTCCTCATGTCACATTCAGATCTGAGGCGCTAGAAGGGAATTACCTTTGCTCGCGTCTCATTGATGGAGTCGCGTATCTAAGGTTCGAGCCCGGATTTGATGCAAGAGATCTACTAGTGGCCCATGATCTCTCCCCTACTAATGACGGAAAGTACTATATTAAAAGCTTGCATTTGGGTGAGAACTGGAGGAGAACCTTTGAAAACTGGATATTGGCTGATGGGATAAAAGAGGGTGCGTCGTGGCATTGGGAACACACGTACTCATTCGTCAAAATAAGTGACAATGTGTTTGCTATCCGAAGTGAGCGCAACAATGGTCTATGCGGTGGGCTCACCCGCGATGGACGAATAAACTGTTTAAGCGCGAGCTTTCCACTTACAGCAAGAGAGGCAAGGCTGATTGTTGAAGAGCGCGTTGTGAAAAGAGAGATATCAGATCTCAAATACCGCCTCTCCGACTCCAGGATTTACAATCAGGAGGAAATCGAAGAAGTTGGTTATACTTTTACTACAAATCCCAACCCAGAGAAAGAAATCCCAATCACTATAAGTTATACACTATCCAATTCAAGAACAACTAAATGGACTAATAATATGTCATTCACATTTGGTGTAAAGGTAAACTTTAAGCCTAATCTTGGTGTTCCGATTATTGAAAACGGGGAGGTGAAGTTGTCAGGTGAATCTAGCGCCCATGCGTATGAATGGGGAGTAGCCGAAACAAAAGAGAGTACGAGACAAGAAACTTACACTGTTGTGGTTCCACCATTAACTACAATGAAGGTGATGCTCATGCGTACAAAGGCTGCTTGTGATGTGGGTTTCTCTTACACGCAACAAGATGTTCTTACAAGCGGCGAAACTGTTACCACAGTCAAGGATGATGGAACTTTCACTGGCATCAACTCCTACTATCGTTTTGAATCCTCAGTGCAAAGTAAGAATGATTAAAGAAGACTATATATGAAACTAGCGATTGCATATATGGTCATGCATGTTGTGTGATTATCGACCTCTATGTCGTCTATAATTTGTGTGATGAATAATAGGGTCTCTTGGTTTGTCTAGAGACTCTCAGTGTAGTAATATTCATATGAATGTATGTCGTTTGATTATAATGTATGTGTGTCTAGTGTTGATCGATCTTTATGTATATGAATTAATCGTGTGATAAATAACATACTCTATTGATTTGCCTCGAGGTTAATACAACAGTATTGTGTAGTGGTAATATATATATATATATATATATATAAAGTAAAAGAGCTTGAGTAAATCAATCATAATAAATCGAAAGACTTATATCGGTTGCCCAATTTATAGATGTCTTTTTGGTGAATGTGGGTTTCATCACTATTCGTCAAAAAATAAAAATAAAAAACAAAAAAAAAAAAAACAAAAAAACAAACAAACTATGTGATCAATGCATTTCTCATGGATTACGGATGATATTTACTAAGAGACCACTAAAGTTTAAGTGATGGATTACAAACGAAGATTAGTGTGTTACCGTCGCAATAGCAGCGACTGAAATAACGACATAGTATTTGCCAATGGATCACCGACAAATGAATGCCAACTTAAGGGCTGTTTGGTAATATATGAATGATTAAGTGCTGAATCAATAAAATGTCTGAACCATTAAGTGTTGAACCATAAAGAGGTCTGAACCATTAAGAGCTAGCATATCGCTTAACTATTCAAAGGTAATGTCCGACCAATTCAGATAAGAGGTCTTAACCATTTAGCATTAGACATTTTAACCATTCAGAGGCAAATCTCTTAACCATTCAGACATTTGCTCGCGAAACAAACAGTCTGAACCATTAAGTACTGAAGTATTCAGACATCTGAACCATTAAGAGACTGATTAAGAGGCTGACAAACAGCCCCTTATTACCGAAGGAATGTTCCATCATAATTATATTTATTTTACTAAATATATATAAAACTATTGTCGGATTTATATAAATGTAAATTACATGTACAAATAATAAATTTATTTTACTAAATATATATAAAACTATTGTCGGATTTCTATAAATGTAAATTAGATTTACAAATAATAAAAAAAATGTATTATAAACCACAAAAATTCTCATTATAACAAAATTTAAATACAAAGTATGTCTATAAACAATGTGCACATGAGAAAACCTATATAACTAAGTTCGTGTAGGGTCATGGAGTAGTGTCGATGAATCACTTTAATGCAATACTTCTTGCGTCATTGTTCGGAGCAATTGCAGTGATGTTGGTTCAACATTCGAATCCCTTCGTATCGCCTCAACCTCTGAGTCTTGTACCCCCTTGCAACACTTCTAGTTTTTCTTTCAACATGACAATGTACAAACATTAAAAGAATTATTGTCGTTGGCTAGAACCTTCTAAATTTTAACACTAGGGTAAATGATCTAACGAGTCGTGTACTTTTTGAGGTTTTTAGCTGGTGGTACTTGCAAATTTAAGTGTTGTGGGCCTTTTAGCAAACCGAATCATTGTTATCGGCCCATTAGAACTATGGAGATTGAAAAAGAGACCAATTATTGGGCTTCTGACATCGGCCCATCTCGTCAGCAATCAAACCCTAAATTCAAATTCTAATTCTCATAAACCAAAATTTCCAAATACCAACCATCAAGTTTGACAAATTTGCTTATGGGTCCCTCTACCTTTCAACTTTTCTTAATTTTCAACACACACTTTTTCACTAACCCTCCAGAAAACCGGATTATTTTATCCAACGATGGTTCACCACGCGCAGGTAACGTTCACTACTCTCACGAACGAATAAACTCCGCCGGAAGAGAATCATCGGTCGCCTGTGATTGGAAGTGCACCACACGCGCCGCTTATGCGGTTGACGATATGAACACTACTGTTATTTTATTATTATTTACAATACCACTATCCACACTTGATTTTTCTTCACTGTGTGTTCAAGTGTGAAACTGCGTGTAAATAGGGTTTCAAATTCAAGAAGAAAAATTGGAACATGATATTGTTGAAATCGTGCGTCTCTACATTTTAGCAAACCCTAACTTGTTCTCGATTTTGTTTGTTGATTACACAGTAGTGTTGTGTTATCTAGCTGTAACGATAAACTTAACCCTAGTTTCTGAACAACTCAATTTCGGGGATTGGAAGCAATTACGATGGTGCTGGTGGTTGAAATCAGTTCAGTGAAGTAAGGTATTTGCTTCAATTGCACATCCTTTTGGTTTCGAAGCATCTATGTGTGTTATTTAGGACAATTTTTATGCTTTTGTTAGAATTGTAGTATGTTTGTTTGTTTGTTTATATTGAGATTATGGTGTAGGTGAAATCTAGAGAGAAAAGGGGAAAAGAAGCCATGGCGGGGGATAATAATAAGGATTTAATTTTGGCATGCACAATTTCGGGAGCCCTTTTCTCTTTCTTGGGGTCGGCTTCTTTTGCGATACTTTGGGCTGTTAATTGGCGGCCATGGCGGATTTACAGGTATTTTTTTTGTTGATGCTGAGCTTAATTGCTATTTTTAGAATACGAAGATCAAAGGACTTGAGAATGTTATTAAGGGAAACTTTTGCAAGCTTCAGTATCTCCGTGGGTTATTTACATGTTTAATGGATGATATAAACACATCAAAACATTGAAAGTTTCATTTTTGAATTTTGAATTCTACAGGACCGAAACATAGGGAACCAATTGCATTGTTGAATAGGTTTTTTAAGTTGTTTGAAATCCATAGAAGCCTATATACATGCTAGTCGTAAAAAGTTTGTGTGGTGTGACATGTTGTTCCCATGAATCCATGATTATGGTCTTGGGTCATAGGGTACGGTTAAACCTGAAAGAGGAAAAATCACCCAATAAGAACGAAATCTAAGATTATTTAGAGGATTACCTTACATAACATTTTCCTTTATTTAGTGAGCCACATGCCAGTTAATGATCTAATGCATAAAGTATATGATAGCACATTTTAGTTATATAGGAACTTATAAACCATTGCCTGTCAGTATGCTTTCTTGACATCTTATCTACTGTTTTGCAATCACAAATTCACAATCAGTTTAAGTTATCATATGACACTTTTTTTCCCCTTTTTTTTATTTTGTTTGCCATGATCAGTTGGATCTATGCCAGAAAATGGCCAAGTTTCCTACAAGGGCCTCAACTGGGTATATTATGTGGTTTTCTGTCCCTGTGTGCATGGCTATTTGTCATATCTCCAATTGTAGTTCTAATTACATGGGGGAGTTGGTTAATTGGAATATTGGGGCGAGATATTATTGGTTTAGCAGTTATCATGGCTGGAACAGCTCTGCTTTTAGCATTCTATTCAATAATGCTATGGTGGAGAACACAATGGCAGAGTTCAAGTAAGTTGTGTAAAATAATAGTAGTTATTTTTTCCTCTGTTTCTTAAAAGATATGAATTAATAAAAATGATATAAAACTATTTCTTGAAATAGGGGCTGTTGCTGTTCTTTTGCTTCTGGCGGTTGCACTGCTATGTGCATATGAACTGTGTGCAGTTTATGTGACAGCTGGCTCAACTGCTCCGCAACGGTATTCACCTTCTGGATTCTTCTTTGGGGTGTCAGCAATTGCTTTAGCAATCAATATGCTCTTTATCTGCCGAATGGTGTTTAATGGTAGGTTGTTTTTGAGTTGATTATAATAAAATATTAGCTGTTGACTTTCGTGCTGAATTTTACTTTTGGGTGGAATTTTACAGGTAATGGTTTAGATGTTGATGAGTATGTTCGGAGTGCATATAAGTTTGCTTATTCTGATTGTATTGAAGTGGGTCCAGTTGCATGTTTACCTGAACCGCCAGATCCAAATGATTTATATCCTAGACAGTCTAGAAGGCAAGTGCCCTCCTTCATTCTTTCAAGAATTCGTTGCTAATCAAAGTAACCATATTTTTTTTGACCGGTGAACACACACACTCAACTCTATGCCTACTCTACTCCTAAAATCACCACACGTGCACTCTATGGTTTTTGAAAATTGAACTCACAAGTCACAACCATTTGGCTAGGGATACACCACTTTACCAACAGGATGTCCCTTTGGGACCAAAGTATCCATATTTATTAGAGGTGACATAATGATAGGTTGGGTAACAGGTCAAAACATGTAATTTTAGTACAGGGTGGGTGGGCCAAAACCATTTTTTGCCCAAATAAATTGAAACTTTTTGAGCAATTAGAGTGACTATCATGATTGCAGTATTATATTATTGTGATGGTAATCTAATTTTTTGAGCAAGCTGATTTAGGAGATTTTGTGAATTAAATTTGTACTTTGGGCGACTTTGACCCGCTTCATTTAATGGACTTTTTTATGTTTATTTATCTATTGGCCCATGGCCATAATCTATTCATCATTTTCGTAAATAAACATTATTATCCAGAGAGTGATCTTCTCTTTCTACGAAGGTGTATAAACAAACATACATACCCAGTATGTCCCACTGAGAATAGGGTCTGGGAAGGGTAGGTGGTGACCAGTCTTTCCTCTATCTTGGGAGACACTAAGGTGTATCTTTAGAAGTAAACAAATAACTTTTTGTTGTAGATGAAACTTTATTATAGCAAAGATTATTTTTTTGGAAATTATTTAACATTCCGTATCCTAAACCTTACCATTATTTCAGGGTGTCACACCTGGGGCTTCTTTACCTCGGGTCACTCCTTGTACTTCTTGTTTATTCTATGTTATACGGCTTAACAGCAAAGGAGTCCAAATGGCTTGGGGCAATTACTTCAGCTGCTGTTATAATTCTTGGTACTTATAAAATTTTAAACGAACAGTTCCTAATAATAATGTCTTGTGGCTGCTTTATTTATTTGACACCTTTCAAATTAATTTCTTAGATTGGAACATGGGTGCCTGTTTATATGGTTTTCAACTTCTTCAAAGCCGTGTAATTGCTCTCTTTGTTGCTGGCACTTCTCGTGTTTTCTTGATTTGCTTTGGAGTTCATTACTGGTTTGTTTCGCTCTCCCCATATAATTAAACATCATCCTTCATTTTTTAACTTTTTTGTAATTATCACAATTTCTTTTTTGGTTATTTATAGGTATCTTGGGCACTGTATTAGTTACGCGGTTGTAGGATCTGTTTTACTAGGTGCAGCTGTAACCCGTCATTTATCTATTACAAACCCTTTAGCTGCAAGAAGAGATGCTTTACAAAGTACCGTCATGCGTTTACGTGAGGGTTTTAGAAGAAAAGAACAGAACAGTTCATCAAGCTCGTCAGAAGGGTGTGAGTCAAGTGTCAAACGAAGTAGTAGTGCTGAAATGGGCAACCTTGGTAACAATACACATTGCATGGGTGACCCAAACAGTTGGGCCCATGTGGAAGGGGTCAACAGTGAGAGAAGTTTAGACAGTGGAAGACCGAGTTTAGCCCTACGTAGCAGTTCATGTCGGTCAGTTATTCAAGAGGGTGCAGTTGGCTCGTCATCGTACGCAGATAGAAATTTTGACCCGAATAGCTCACTAATGGTCTGTTCTAGTAGTGGGCTTGAGAGCCAAGGGTGCGAGTCTAACGACTCGTCTAACCAACAAGTTCTTGATTTAAATTTGGCTTTGGCATTTCAAGAAAAATTTAATGACCCGAGAATTACGTCTTTATTGAAAAGGAGAGCACGGGCAGGAGATATTGAGTTGTCTAATTTATTGCAAGATAAAGGCTTAGACCCGAATTTTGCGGTTATGTTGAAAGAGAACGGTTTGGATCCAACAATACTCGCGTTGTTGCAAAGGAGTAGCTTGGATGCAGATAGAGATCATCGTGATAATAATGAGATTATGTTAAATGATTCTGATGATGTCATTAATAATGATTTGCCTAATCAAATTTCGTTATCTGAAGAACTTAGGATTCACGGGCTTGAAAAATGGTTAAGAATTTGTAGATTGCTTTTGCATCATATTGCTGGTACACCTGAACGGGCTTGGGTTCTTTTTAGTTTTGTGTTTATTGTTGAAACTGTTATAGTGGGCCAGTTTCGTCCGAAAACAGTTGAAGTCATTGGTGCAACACACCAGCAGGTATAAATGGGAATTCTTTGTTTAATCAAATGTTTGAGATCCAAATTCTTTAGTGACGTTTTTGTCTTTCTGATCATTATCTGCATAATGCATGCAGTTTGAATTTGGATGTGCGGTGCTGTTATTGTCACTCGTTATCTGTTCCATCATGGCGTTCACGCGGGCCTTACAAGCAGAAGACATGGTCATGACTTCAAAACCCCGAAAGGTTCATTATTATTATAATTACCTTTTATTGTCCAGTTCTGTTTTAACACCGCTGGTTTAGTTATTTATTATTTCTATGGACTATGGTTGAAGTTCTCATTGAAATCCGCTATGAATTTTCAGTATGGTTTAATTGCTTGGCTACTGAGCACTTGTGTTGGTCTTCTGCTATCTTTCTTGAGGTACAATTGTTTATTTTTACCCCAAGATTCTGTCTTTAATGGTTATGAGTTTTTATGGTGCATGCCGCTTGTGCAGCAAGTCATCTGTTCTTCTTGGGCTGTCTTTGACTGTTCCATTCATGGTAGCATGTCTTTCTGTTGCAATTCCTATTTGGATACGAAATGGCTACCGTTTTTGGGTATCAAGAGATAATTATGGAAATCAAGTTGGGAATTATCGCTCATTTTGGATGAAAGAGGTTTGTTATCTTCTTTTTAAGTTTGTTTTATATCAGATTTTTTGGATTGTGATAATTGTATGACATTAATATTCATGTAATTCTTATTAGGGGGTTATTCTCTCTATCTGCATATCAATATTTATTGGATCAGTTTTAGCTCTTGGTGCAATAGTCTCCGCAAAACCTTTGGAGGATTTGGGCTACAAAGGTTGGGCTGGTGGTCAAAACAGTATCAAATCACCATATGCATCATCGGTTTACCTGGGCTGGGCGATGGCTTCTGTAATTGCTTTAATAGTTACGGGCCTGTTACCAATTGTATCATGGTTTGCCACATACCGATTTTCACTCTCTTCAGCTATATGTGTAGCCATATTTTCAGGTAATAGTAGTAATAAAAACTATATCATCAAACCGAACATACTTATACTGCTATACATTCTGTCCAACAACCTCTCATGTGTCTTCATTCATATTAATT
>BJCN01154647.1:0-17931 GCA_018326445.1 Flaveria brownii
TTGAGACTTATGATTGTAATCATTATTAAAACTATTAATTGGAATATTTACATTTAAACATAGCGTTATGTGGCTGTGAACAATCGTACCCCTCACATCTCGACGTTTCCGCCGTCCAGGTTGGGGTGTGACACCATCCACCCCCGTTTAACTTTAGATCTGATTGATTCTATTAGTTTGCAACGCGCGACCGGTGATAAGAAAATAAACTATAGAGAGTCGGGTGGCGATAACTGGTGGTTTTGTGATGACGATAGTGGGTGGCTATGATAGCATGCAGATTCTACAAGGCAAAAGCATATATTTGTGATGTTTATGAAGGTATTTGAACAAATGGAAGGGCCAAATATGCAATTATGTGAAAGATAGAGTCAAAACAAGTCAGATCAGGCACAATCGTATCATACGATGACAACTGTATCAATCCAACCAACTTCGAATTTTGAGGATTTTCTCCCCGATTTGAACTAAATCATCAGGGTTTCGAAGGAGATTTCTCCCCTGCGAACTCCGTACGTTTTGAAGACGATTTTGGGAGTTTCTTTCACCATGGTTTCACGCGAATCAAACATTAACAACTTTCAATACATCATTGAAGATCCAAGCGAGCCGATAAGCGGCTAATACGTTCGTAATTATTTTCAGGAGGAGAGTTATTGTAAGTGAATCACTATATTTAGTTTGAATTAATGTTTTGGGTTATATTTTTTGACACATGAATCTAATTGTGAGTTTATTTAAAGTTAAAGACTTGCTTATGTTTAATTATACGTGTGCTTTCATTCGCATTCGGTTTTTCTTGCATTGTGAGTAGTTTGTTACGTATGTGAATTCTTTGTATAAATGATTTGATAATTGTATGAACGAGCGAGTCTTAAAAGTTTATTTCATAATTATCATTTTAATCAAATTATTTTATAAAATCATATCTATATAATTCCAATAAATTCTTACTATTTTTACATTTTAATTATAAAATAATAAAATTAAACAGTAAAATCTAAAAGATTTTCAGCATAACGTTATTACGTTATCTATCCCTAAATTAAACAATATCTTTAGTTAAAATCCGATCTCGCCGCATTCATCTTCCGATCTTCGTCCCAAATAACCAGTAGGGTTTATCACTGCCCCAATCTAAACCATAACACCATGGTTCGATCTCGATCCTCTACGACGCGGCTACTGTACACCCTCCGTTCATCCATCTATCCATCATCAAGATCACCGACGCCACCGTCACCAATCACCGCCCTCCTCCACCTCCACCGTCACTACTCCGCCGCACCATCTCTGAGAGCGAAGGAAGATAAGGAGCCATGGTGGAAGGAGTCGATGGAAAGGGTGAGAAACATTGGGATATCGGCTCATATTGATTCGGGGAAGACGACGCTTACGGAGAGGGTTTTGTTTTACACCGGAAGGATTCATGAGATTCATGAGGTTAGAGGGAAAGATGGCGTTGGGGCCAAGATGGATTCGATGGAATTGGAAAGAGAGAAAGGGATTACTATTCAGTCTGCAGCTACTTATTGCACCTGGAAAGATTACCAGGTGATTTCATTTCGTTTTTCATTATGATTTTAAAAGCAAAAACAGTGTTAATTGAATGAAGTGAAAGTGTTAATTTTAGTGTTTAAGGAGATCATTAGCTTTGAGGTTTAAATTCTCATACTAATATGTTCAGCATGAATTTGATTTAGACTATATGAAGTATACCTAGTTTGATTTGGGTGTTTTTACCTGCAGAAGGAAACCATGCCTAGGTGAATGGTGAAATGATCATATATAGGATTTGTGATGTATGAATTTAGTTTAAAAGACTGAAAGATGTCGTGGCTAATGTTAATGAAGTTTGAAGCAAAAAGGGATGCGTTGCTCATGATATGAACATTGAAGCAGTATGATTTATTGGCTTGTAATTTGTAAACTTGCCCCTTTGTATTTTTTTGTTTAACAGGTTACAAATAGCTACAATGGGTGTCACTTCTTAACAGTTGAAAGAATAGTTTTATATCGGCACCAATTCAAGTGTGCTTTCTTTCTTATTTTCTTGTGAATTTTTAAACTTACAGTATTGAATTGGTCTGTTTCATAAATGTTGGAGGTAAAATTAAATAATTTGATTCTCTGGCTTTGATATTTTTCAGAAAGTTTAAGTGGTTTGTATCTGGTACTACGTTAGCAGCTGCATATAAATTGTTATTTGGGTGGGACTGTGGGACTATGTAGTTGAGGTGCCGTCTAATGCTTTATAGCTACCAGGGGATTAAGTCTACTCGTTAGTAAAAGAGTAAATAGTTCATTTAAATGTACCAGACATATAAAATATACTAATTTAGTTGATATGAACATATGAGAAGTTAATTTCCGATTAATATTTTGTTCCCATGCTTTGTAACTTTGGTCGCTGTCATTTACTCTTTTTGGATAATGTAACTGTGGTTTGAATTAACATAAAACTTATAATGTTGTAGATTAATATAATTGATACTCCTGGTCACGTGGACTTCACAATTGAAGTTGAGAGAGCTTTACGTGTTCTTGATGGTGCAATCCTTGTTCTCTGTAGCGTTGGTGGTGTGCAAAGTCAGTCAATTACTGTTGATAGACAAATGAGAAGATATGAGGTTCCTAGGGTTGCTTTTATTAACAAACTTGATCGAATGGGAGCAGATCCTTGGAAGGTTCTCAATCAGGTATAGTATCGTAATGATGGTATCAATATTCAACCAGATTTTCTATCATGCTATGATGGCTAGTAGTTTTAATGTTTTATTGGACATGTTATCTTGACATATGAGTGTATCATCTGATGATGTTTGCATATTATTTATATTGATGTTTTCAGTGGTTGTTTTCATTTTCTTTAAGGCAAGGAAAAAACTTCGACATCACAGTGCTGCAGTGCAAATTCCAATTGGTCTAGAAGAGGATTTTCAGGGTCTTGTGGATCTTGTACAACTAAAGGCGTATTATTTTCATGGTTCTAGCGGGTTTGTTTTCTAAGCTTGAATCTGATGACAAACTATATCATACAAAGAAGTTGTTTGCTACTTATTCGAATGCAATGACGTTGCTAATCTTTCTGTAATTTTTGGCAGTGAAAAAGTTGTTACTGAAGAAATTCCGGCTGATATGCTAACGATGGTTACAGAAAAACGACGAGAATTAATTGAAGCGGTCTCTGATGTTGATGATCAACTTGCTGAATTGTTCCTCAGTGATGAACCTATATCATCTGCTGATCTCGAGGTATGCTGGATTTGAGGTGGCAGTTTTGATCTGGTTACTTATTAAATGGTTGATTTGGGTTGTGTTTGTATAGATAAGGGGTCAAACATGTTTAGTAATGTTTTAGCTTAAAAGGGAATGGGTTAAAAGTCGTCTCTTAGGGTTGTTATGAGGAAAAACCTTTTAAACTGTTTTTGTTTAAATTTCAATACCATGGCTTAATGTAATTTCTGTAATCATAAGATACACACTAATTATAAAGTTTAATTGGACGAAACTGCTTCACATTGATCAACGTAATTGTCGTAATCATATGGTTTGTTGTTGAACAGGCGGCTATTCGTCGAGCAACTGTAGCAAGGAAATTTATTCCGGTATTTATGGGTAGTGCATTTAAGAACAAGGTATTTATGCTTTGCTTTGCTTTGCTTTGCTTTGTATTTGCTTCCAAAGAATATTACTTTCAGCATGTGAATTTTTAAAGGCCCGCATCTTCTGGTTTAGCTAAAGTAAATATGAAGTATCTCTTGACATAATGTCTTTTTTTAAAATACTTTTCTCTATTTAGGGAGTGCAACCGCTTCTTGATGGTGTTCTTTCTTATCTGCCTTGTCCACTTGAAGTTGACAATTTTGCCCTTGACCAGTCAAAGAAAGAAGAGAAGGTATCTAATAATACAAAATAGTTTTTCTTCACGTAATTTTTTTTATATATTTTGATAGCAGTAATATGTAACTAATTTTTACATCATTCGGGGCGCTGACAGGTTAAGTTATCTGGAACACCAGCCGGACATATGGTTGCTTTGGCTTTTAAACTTGAAGAACGCCAATTTGGTCAGTTGACTTATTTAAGGTATTCTTTTATTTAAATTCCACCTGTTCAAGTTTTATGTTCATCTCTTTACGGAATCGACTAATTTCATTTCATTTTGATGAAGAATCTATGAAGGTGTACTCAGGAAAGGTGATTTTATAACAAATATCAACACCGGGAAGAAAATTAAAGTAAGTTTTATATCTTGAAATGAGGTTTATTATTGTACATCATGTTTCTTTTCAGCGGTTGCTTTATCATTCCACATAAAATTTGTCACAGGTATCAAAACTAGGCCGGATGCATTCAGATTCCATGGAGGTATGGATTTTTTTATAAACTTGGTGTTTTTTTAAATATAATTTATGGTTTTGTTTTTGATTAAATTATTGTCTTTTCTGGTAATACTTAGGACATTCAAGAAGCTCATGCTGGTCAAATTGTAGCAGTATTTGGTTTAGATTGTGCATCAGGAGATACTTTTACGGATGGATCAGTTAAATACACCATGACTTCTATGAATGTTCCAGAACCTGTTGTTTCATTAGCAGTTTCACCAGTTTCAAAAGATTCTGGAAAACAAGTATGTATTTCCATCAAATTAACACTAATTGCGTTTAATTTTGGATTATATAAGTTTTTAATATTATTTATTTACGATATTAGTTCTCAAAAGCTTTAAATCGGTTTCAAAGAGAGGATCCTACATTCCGTGTTGGATTAGACCCTGAGAGTGGTCAGGTAATTTATCATAGGCACTTTTTTATCTTTTTATATATATTTGTTGTGTCGTTACTCATGTAGATGCTTTCTTGCACAGACAATCATATCTGGAATGGGAGAGTTACATTTGGAAGTTTATGTGGAGCGCATTAAGAGGGAATACAAGGTACCATTTTTCATTTGTAGTTGGAATGTCATAAATGTAATTATGTAGCATCCTTTTTATTAATCTATCTACTTATTGGAAGGTTGATGCAACTGTTGGAAAACCTCGTGTCAACTTCAGGGAGACAATTACACAACGTGCAGAATTTGATTATTTACATAAAAAGCAAAGTGGAGGTCAAGGTCAATATGGAAGGGTGTGCGGGTAACAATATTACTGCACTTGTATTTTAAATTATGCTTTACATCATTGTTTGGCTGCTTTTTTTTAAATAATGGGTGTTTAATAATTATCAGGTATATGGAACCCCTTCCAGCAGGATCAGAGACCAAGTTTGAATTTGAAAATATGATGATAGGGCAGGCTATACCCTCCAATTTTATCCCACATATTGAGAAGGGATTCAGGGAAGCTGCTAATTCGTAAGTATATGACTATTTTTTGCAAATCTTGATTATTCTGTTTTGTTAACTATGTTTAGTATTGTTCAAATTAATCTAAGATTGATCCTGTTTGTATGTGCAGTGGTTCTTTGATTGGATTCCCAGTTGAAAATATCCGTGTTGTTCTAACAGATGGCGCGTCTCATGCTGTGGATTCTAGTGAACTTGCTTTCAGATTAGCTTCAATATATGCTTTTAGACAGGTCTTTCTTTTTTCCCAATTTTCACTTCTGCATGTTAGTTATTTTAGTTTTATGGGAAGAATTTAAACCATTACACTCGGCCTTTTGTTGAAACTAACACGTATTTGTTGCCTTCTTTCTTCCCAAAATTGCACATTCATGCGAGTATTCTGTTCATTTATTGACTCCAAATGTTATATTAATTACTTACTGTGACATGATGAAACAGTGTTATGCAAAATGCAAACCTGTAATATTGGAACCTGTGATGTTGGTAGAACTGAAAGTGCCTACAGAATTTCAGGGCACTGTTGCTGGGGACTTAAACAGGTGAAACAGACCGTCCCTTTCTTGTTGTAGTATTTTGTCATCAACGCATAACTTTCTTTAACCTTGCAATATATAAATGCACATGTATAATTTTACAGGAGAAAAGGTATAATTGTTGGTAACGACCAGGAAGGAGATGATTCTGTAATTAACGCCCTTGTAAGTAAACCACACCCATCTTAACTTGCAACCTCATATGCAATATAAAACAAATTAAATCTCATGAATTATCTTGGTTATAACCCAACTTTTTTTTGACTCAGGTACCACTGAACAATATGTTCGGATACTCAACATCTCTTCGTTCCATGACACAGGTTAGTTGAAAATTTATCTTCAGAATTTTGGGATCCAAACATTGCACCATTTTGCTCCAAACATAGTTCATCTATTCAAGTTTGATTCTGAAATTAATAATATATTATTTACTTTATTCAGGGAAAGGGTGAATTCACCATGGAATACAAAGAACACTCCCCTGTTTCAGCTGATGTGCAAACACAATTGATCAATGCTCATAAACCCAAGAACTCTGAATAATTATTCACAGTGGCTTATCTCGATTTTGCAACAATTTTCTTTCCTAGGAGATATGCGATCCCTTCTATTAAACAAGAATTGCCTGTTATTTGTTGAGACCGAATTGTGGTCAGTGATTTTGTATAAGCGAATAAATCCTCATAGAATATACTCGATTTGGTAAGTGATTACACATGTCGGATATTTTAACTTGGACTGACATTAAGTATAGTGTAGGGCTTGTTTGTCATAGTATCTTTTATTTCAAGCTGTAAGTTATAACTTCTTGAAGTATCCACTCAACTATCAAGTGAGGATGAATCTTGAAATTTCTGTTTATGATATGAATACTTGTGTTGCTTATTATGCCTAAGAGTGTGGTCTTTATCCTCTTCATCTTACATATTTGATTTTGAGCATTATCTATCTTGCATGAGTTCGAAACTTGAAAGGGTGATGACATTCTAGTTGCAGGTGGTGCGATTATGATTTGCCAGTAAGCCAAGTGATGATACAAGTCATTGCGTTAAGGCCACAACCTTTTCATTTACCAAGCAAGTTTACACCTTTTAATCTTACTATCGAACCCTTAACCCGTAGAGCTTTGACAAGTTTTCCATAATTTATCGAGCTAATATATGAAATACACGTTTCACAATTTGTTATTGTATGTTGTAGCCGAGTAAAAACCCATACGTGATAAATAATGAGAACATGATTTGTTTTCTATCATAGTAATCTTTATTTAGTACATTATTATTATAAAAATATAAAACTTATATGAAAATGATTAGTTTGATGGTACATATGAATTATATAATTTCAAATTTTAAAATAGTAAAGGGTGTTATGTCATACCAGTCAACGTGTCATTTCGTTACTCATATGGGACAATACGAGAAACTTACATAATTCTTATAGTCTCATACAAGTCGTATATGATTTCAAAATAATTCAAATAATTCTAAAAAATGTGTACGAGTTATTACTAAGCACATAAGCAAAGATTTGTTGGAAACCATAAACGTATACGACTCGCATACACCTACACGAGTCATACAGCCATATAGGTGTCAAGGTCATCCAAACAACAAACTCATAGTCAAAATAAAAAAAAAAACGAATTATCTTTTTCTCAAATGATTTTTTATTGGTAAGTAGATCTCCTGAACAGATTTGGGTGAAATTCCCGCTTATTTCATTCTTCTGATCAACGCATTACCTTTGCTCTCTCCGTCTTCATCAAAGAAGTTGAAATAACGCGTCAAAGAATATCATTCAAGGTGTTTATTCTCGTTTTCGCATCTCTTTATAGTGTGATGTTTCTTCTATTTTGATTTCAGTTTAGATCTTCAAGCGACGGAGTTTAGGGTATTGTTTTTCAACAAGATGCTAGTGCCTTAAATTTCTGTGTTTTCTTTTCTTTATTAGTGGGCTTTTTAATAGAAGACTAGTGGAATCGGAAGAAACGAGACAACCTTCTGTAGTCCTGTTCGAATTTCTCAAAAGCGAAGGTGACAAAACCCTAACTCTTTGATTTGATTTTGCTTTTCATGTGATTTCATATGGGTGGTTTCTTTGATTTTGTTGTTTTCAGTTGTGATTCATGTAGTAACATATGATGTTTGTAAGCATGTGAATTTATAATTAACCTACATTCAACAAAACTCGTATGCTGGTTTCACTACCTCTCTTCCTAAAATTCTAACAATTGTCACTAAAAATGATTTAAAAGGCATCGTGTCTTAGTGTTTAATCATTGAGATTGAGAATAACTACTCTGCTTCACTACCTCTCTTACTTTTAAAACTGATTTAAAAGGCATCATGTCTCAGTGTTTAATCCTTTTGTATCTGTTTTGACTTATATTTCTGGTCATGTTATAACTTTAGCTCTTATGCTATATGAACACCTTGATAGAAGGTTATTTTGAAAAGATTATTCCCTAATAAAAAACTACTATAATCATTTTAGTTTGTTAGTTAGGTTTCATGAATAATGGGATGATATGTGTATGATTTGATGCTTATATTAGTCTGATGCATTTTTTGTGATGCAATTTTATCTTACAAATCTGATTTGCATTGCAAATTTGAACTTTTGGTTTATAGTAAATAGTTCATTAGTTTTTCAAGAAAAAATTGACGTAAATCTGAATTTGAGATGGATATCCATGCCTATATCCCATACCCATCCCGACCCTTTTTTTTAATCGACCCATCCTGACCTGGTAGCCAACCCAATCCAACCCGTCCATTTTTCCACCTCTAATAAGAACTATTCTTTAATTTGATCAATTTTACAAGTGTAATCCTGTGCTCTTATATACTTGCACTCAGATTAAAAGACTAAAAATAGACTTGGGAAAGTTGGGCAACACAATAAATATCAGATAAATATTGTGAGGCAACCTGAAAGTAACAGGTTGCAAACTGCAATTTAACCTGTTGATGGATTTTCACGCCTTCTGCATTTATGTGCCCTTTGCAGTATGAGTAGGGCTAATTAGGTATAAACAAAGAGTGATATAAATTAGGGTTTAATATCCAATTTGAGGTGACCAGACTAAATCCAGTAAATAAATTCCTTTGACCCCCAGTAAAAACCCTCTTTTTGATAGACATAGCGCATATGAAGACTGGAAAATAGTGACCCTGGTGAAAAGGCTCCCAAGTCCTCCATGGCATACCAGTATTGTCCAACTTTCTGAAAAAGGTCGAGTATTGTTTATCTGTAGCCACATAACTCAAATCAAATCCTTGAATATCTCTTTTAATCTAAGTACTTAAGTGATTGAATGCAGCCTTGCAGGTATATCTTTGTTTACCAGATTATTTTGCTCTTTTAATGCTAAAGTGGAACACATGATTTAGATATTGACCTTCTCCACTCTGCTAATAAGCTCTATTTTCGTGTTGAATTATTCTAGGATGTTTGATATGATTATCTGAGTGTTACATTCTCAGTAGCTGTCATGGGTTCTTAAATATTAATTTCTATGCCCTTGTTTTACCTTTGCTCTGAATATGCATTTATTTGTCATTGTTTTACCTTTGTTCTTGAATACTCGTGTGTATGGCCCCTTTTACCTTTATTTACATTTTTATTTTTATTAGAATTTGCTTGATTAACGTTCCAGACTATCAAAAGTGATTTTACGATTTCAAGAGCTGAGGCATCCACTCAATTTGTCATGATTACTTCTAGTGCACACAACCAAACACTCCCATAAAGAGCAGTGAACTACAAGAAAACCTCCCTTTTCATTTATTTTGCATTAGCATGCTTTTTTGTTCGTTCTCTATCATGTAACAATTAATTATGTTGGTTTTGGATTGTTACAAGCTTATATGCCATTTCTTTACCTTCAGGATGGAAACCGCAGAACCAAATTTCTCCCAGTTTGGCATTTCTGAAGAGGTCAACCTCTCCCTAAAACTCTTTTTTTAATCATGCAAACGTTGTTTGTTAATACTGAATATTTTAATTATTTTCTACTCCAGGAAGGAGATAAACTTGTTGCAGAAGTTATACGCTATATTCTTTTTAAAACACACCAAAATTCTGGATGCCCGATTAAGAGAGATGAGCTGACTCAGCTAATCACAAAAAATTATCACAACCGTTCACTTCCATCTCTCGTTCTCAACAAAGCTTCTACCAAGCTCTCAACAATCTTTGGATATGATATGAAGGAGATGCAACGGGCCCGTCCTTTATCAACTAATCAGGCTCGTGCTTCTCAAAGTGAGCAACTACTGTTGATCATGATTGCCTAATATTTAAATTCTTGAGTTGTGAGGTGGAAGGCGTATATTCTGTTCAAAGCAAATAAACCAGTTTATGCTTTTCAGGTTCTGCAGATTTAAAATCATACATCTTAACTAGTCAGCTAGATCCTGGAGTCTACAGAAAACACATTGAAGATACTAAAAAATCACATTTAACTGGATTTGCTTTTGTTGTTATTGGCATCGTTAATCTTGCTGGAGGCAAAATTACTGAAGGTATCATAAGTGCTTCACGTAAACCATGATTTATGTTTTGGGAGATAATGTAGTGAAATAAAAAGTTATTGTTTCAGTTAATAATTTTTTGGTGATTATGGAATGTAGAAAGTCTTTGGCACCATTTAGGGCGATTAGGTTTATCCCAGGATGATGAGAGAAATACCGACTTTGGGAGCACCAAGCAGGCAGTGGAAACGCTTGTTCAACAAAGGTATTAATAATTAGATGTAGTTGGGATGTAGTAATAAACATTATTTTTATTTTTCAAAATGAACTTACTTTCTTGTTGTAACTTGATTTGTTGTAGGTACTTGCAGAAGGATAAAACCAATGGGCCTGAAGGCCTAACATTGTATTATGAGCTAGCTGAAAGAGGTCTGCATGCAACAGCTACTAGTAGCTTTAAAGAATGTATCTCTCAGGTATATTATAATTTTTTTTTATTTCGTATTCCCACTTTTCTAGTAATAAGTTCTCCTTTAAGACTCTTCTATTGGATTTGATTTTCCGCACCATTACCTGTTAATTAGCCATAATTTGAAGGGGCAGTTACCGCTTATTTACCTAAATGGACAACACAAGGTCAATTCAGGCTTTCTTGTTAGCATCTTGGTTTTCGGGTGAAACAATATATATATATATATATATATATGGGTTCATATGAGCTAAAACTGAACATTTGTGTAAATTTTGTGTAGGCTAAACAGGTTGGGTGGGGTTGGCTTGGCTTGGCCTGCTTAGACTTTTCTGATTTTCTTAGAATTTTATGAATAATTAAAGTATTAAACGTAATTACAAAACTATACCATGAGAACTTTAGAAAATAAATTGAACAATCCAATTTTTTGGATTAACTGATCGTAATATAGGTATTAAAGGATGGTGCACTGGATAAATGATACTTTTGATACTACAGATTATTATTTTTAGAAAATATATCATTGGTTTTAATGGTGCACTAAATAAATGTTATTACACAATTCAAAAGAAAATGAAAACACTAGCAGGTCAATCCAATCCATTTGATCACTTCTAAATGGATTGTTTGACCTGTTACCCAACCCATTGTTCCATGAGTTCCACCTGAGTCACCTTCCATCAGGATGTTTCTGTTTGTATTCTTTCCCAAGATTCTCTTTTGTGTGATACAACCTCGATTATGGTCAAGGGTCTCTAGTTCCCACTTATCATTCTTGCAAATTCAGCAGTACAATTTGTCAGGATATTTGTTTCTTTCTTTCTTTCCGTCAATTATCTTATTAAGATCATTTTTGTGGATTAAGGTCTGTTTTATAACATGTTAACTGTTCTATAACATGTTAACTGTTCTAGGCGTTTGTGTCCGTGTAAATCTCTCAAATGCGGTATGAATAGACTGTAAAATGTAGTTACTATTGATCATGTATACACATGAGAATCTCGAATCTGCAACTACATTATTTTAGGCAGTGTTGCAAAAATCGGCATAGGCGGCCGATTAATCGGTGATTAATCGCTAGGCGACCTAGGGTTGTAGATTAATGCTAGTCGGATCAATTAATCGGTAATCGGACCTAGGCGAGATTAATCGGTGCAAATCGGTAAAAATCGATGTAATCGGCGTACTACTTTCTGATCGGTCAAAGCCGGTCAACGGCTTGAATGTGGGTTTTAAAACCATAATCCTCCAGTTGTTACCATTTAAACCACAACCCTAGACCGCTAGCCGACATCCCCACCTCCACTTCGAATCTTGAGACCAGGCCCCCTCCCGGCAACCACCCCTCCGACGACCAGGCTCCCTCCAGGCGACCAGCCTCCAGCCGCGAACAACTCCTCTCGCAGCAGCCCCAACCGCGAACAGCTCCACCTTGAAGTACTTGATGGTTAATTTTTATATTTTGAAACTATTTGATATTTGAAGTGTTTGAACTACTATGTTTTAATATTTATATTTTAAATTATGTGATCTTTGAAGTACTTGATGATTAATTTTATGTTTAATTGTATGAAGTGTACTAATCTTAAGTATATATATAATTTCTAAAAAATACATATAAAATTTTCAAATCGATTAATCCCTAGTCCCTACCTCACCGCCCTACTAGCGTCTAGCGATTTTTACAACATTGATTTTAGGACAGCTTTTATTTTAAAGTGAGTAGTAGAGTGGGAAAGATTAGCTATTAGTTGAGAAAAGTCACTCAATTAATCCCCACATTTCATTTCCAGACTATCTAATTTAAAATGAGTTGCTAATTGAAGTGATAGAGTTTTAAGATGGGATTTTTGGAACAGTTGGGCCTTGATGGATTGTAATAATTTTTTATATCAATTTCTTAAGCTGTTATATTTTCATCAAGATTATTATATTTCTTTTCTGATCAATATTCTCTCCTTTTCAAAGTTTGTTTATTTATTATTATTATTTTTTTTTGTATTTGCATTTGTGATGGTTTAACATAAAGTCTTTTTTCTGGTGGCAGATGGTAATGAACGAGACAACTACAATAGAACTTGACTAAAACCATGTTTTTAATCTGGGAGATCTAAGTCTATTCTTGAAAATACTCAACGTTTTTCTTTTTTAGGTAGATTCTACAAAAGTGTTCTATCTTGGTGCTTTCCTGATTTAAACGATGTAAGGTTAAACTTAATGATCTCCCTAATCTTTATTAATGACCTGGGCAGACAACATTATGCTGCGTCCCCTTGTAATTATATGCAATGAGAGTTTGTAGCTTTTTCATTCCATCCCTTGATCACGTGCTACATACATATCTATGACTCAAAACTATGATCTAGAAAACTATTATATACAAGGACCTTTAAATCTTTGATTAAATGTTAAGAGAGTCTCAGTAATTAAAACATTTATATAATAAATAAATAATAGGATGATATCTAAAGTTAAACTTGTCCAGCTCCTCATACTTCACTCATTTTTTTCTTTTTTTAATTTCACTCGTTTATAGAGGTACTTTTAAACGTACATTTCTCTTGCACACACTTGATGGACTTCACTAAAGATGTAATGCCTTGCTTATAGATTGATACATCCATACATTTGAGTATGTTTAGCTAGCTCCTGTGTATGCAATGGAACTTCGTAATATGAATAAAACCCTTCTTTGGTCACATAGTGATGTCTGTCATTGATGTATAAAAATGTCTGTCAAGTTTATCCTTCAACAACCATCACGGATATTTGACACCTTCAATATAATGCTACCTCATGTTTATGTCTTCATTAATTTCTTTTCTTAGTGAGCGATAATTACAAAGGTTTTCAGTCAATACCCAAGATACAAAATGTTATTAATAAATAAAGTTGTTCGTTACTTTTCTTTTCATGGTTAACTCAATATCCTCTTATCTTACTTGTAAAATCTTACTTTTAAATTTTAAACTCTCAATCATACAAAATAAGTATCCCCAACTAGTTATTCATCATAAACTTTTAAACTCTCAATCACATAAAATAAGAAACATTTTTACACACAATGTTACCTTCATGCCACATGCCCTTTGGTTTTAGTTAGATAAGTGCAATTTATTGATACATGAAGGTACTGGGTACATATATTATTTTGTTGGCCATTAAAGAAAAAAAGACATGAAGGTACAGTTCCATTATAGTTACGAAGTTCCCCACAAAACATGTTCATTACTTTCATCAACACAAGAATTACACACTCACCGACTAATGACAAAACTGAAACATTTTTGTCATCCAACTTTCAGTTCTACACAACGTTAGCGTCCCCAAAGGTTGACCAACAATAATCGGTCCACTCTTCTGCATCACGAGACTTCTCCTTCGCCGTCAAAACCCCAAATTCCAAAGCCGCCGATTGCTTCAGATCAACCCTAGAACCCAATCGATCCCACATTTGGGTGTCGGCTAACGTATAATCACCACCCACCGACTGATCACAGTCGTTTTGATTCAACAAATGCCCCAAAACAGAAGTTCCTCTGTTAGCCGCCATCAATTCATACACCACGGCGGCGCCGCTTCTTAACGAAAAGTCACCGGAAAAATTCCAGCTGTCGGTTACCGGAGATGACAGAAAAGAGAGAGCACATCCAGGCGTCGCCGGCGACGGAGACGGCGACGGTGACGGTGGTCCTAGCCGTCGTACCGTCATGCTGTGAGGGTTTAATAGGGTTCCTTTTCTTCTTCGTTGATTATGTCCTTTTAATCGTCTTCTGCAACTCCTCTTGGCTTCATCGAACTCTGTTACCCCATGAAACCTGTGTAGAATATTATTATTATTGTTATTATTATTATTATTCAGTCGTTATATTATATTATATTATATTAATTTAATGATTGTTTGTACTTTAAAGATCTCATAATCACACATGTTTAGCTGTACGAGATTAATTAGTTAAAAGAAATTCGAAACTACCTGCTACACTGTTGACAGAATCGCTGTACACGCCCCAACACCACCACCTTCGGAGCCTTCGAATGGATCTCACACACCTTATGCTTCCTGTAGTACTCCTTAACGTTACCAAGCGCCACGTGGCACCCCTCCACCTGGCACCTCGGCACCACCGCCCGTGGAGACGCCGGCCACGCGGCGGTGGTGGCACCAGTGACGTAATAGGGATACGCTGGTCTGCCCCTTTTAGCGGCCGTTGATGATTCCGCCGTCGCGTGATTGTCGACGGTGGTGGTAGTGACGCCGTAGAGAAGCGAGTGGGGTACAGGCGCCGCTGTTACTCCGCCGCTTGTATCACCGGCACCGGAGGAAGAATCGGTCCACCCATCAGTATGAGTTTGAGCTTGAGCTTGAGCTTGAACTTGAGTTGCATCCATGGGGATTGAAGAAGAGTGTGTAGTAGGGTTTATATTGGTGATGAAGATGTTGGGTGTCTTATGATGAGTATATATATGTATTATGTATATAAAATGAAAGAGATGATGGGGGGGGAGAGAGAGGTGGTGGTTGAGCAATGGGTGGCTGGGGGTGTACGTGCTGCACAAAGGAAAAGCTGCTAAGATGCACACTTTGGTATTGTTAGTTTTTTCTAAGTAAACGTATGCAGTCTGCGGATCATATCTACGGATCATATCTGTAGACATCTGCAGCAAAAGAGGTGGACCAAATGTCTGTAGTTTGCAAAAAAAAAAGACTGTTTGTTTTTTTTAAATCTGCAGACTGTTAAGTAAACCTATTTTTTAAACTTTAAAAAGTATTTTAATATTAAAATATAAATAAAAATCACACAAATACATTAAAATATAAATAAAAGTCATTGAAACTGCAATAATATTCATAAAACTATACAAATACAATTTTACATCTATATTATAATAATATTTTAGAAAAGGAATGTCCATCCAAGCATAAACGATGACACTAACGCGTAGCAGTTCACAAAAATCCATCATCATACATAATATTTTAGCTAATCTTGTTCATACATCCTTCCAAATTGAGAATGTCCGCAAGCCCAGCCGTGTTCTTCACCATAATCAACTTGCCCACCTTTCAAGTAATAAAACAATTCTCTAGCCCTAATAACAAACACAAAAATCCATCACAACCCCATAAACCATTCATGAACATTACACAATCACATCAAGAAAACAACAAATTTGATGCAGTTTCTGAACAAACCTGTCGTAAATACTGGTTAATGAGCCCAGATTAGGTACAAGAACCTTCTCATCTTTCTTCTCAGCACCAGCAAAATAAGAAAATCCACCAAACCTCTGTCAAACAAACCAAAACAACATTGTTATCAAACAATTCAAAAACTCAAATTAAATCAACAAACAAACAAACAAACAATCAAACTTAGTATATTCCACTCAGAGCAGGGTCTGGGGGTAGGTAGTTACAAGTCTTTCCTCTATCTGGATAGGTAGAGAGACCGCTTCTAAAGAGACCCCCGACTCGATAAACAAAAGCAATAACGATAGCAAGACAACAAATAATATATCATACAACACACAGCACACAACATACAGTTAAAATCACCAACAGATTAAGAAAAAGATATTGCAAACATCAGAGAAGCGGCGCGTTTCACCTATAGAGGGTAGTTGTGGACTACGTACACCTTAGGCCTCGCACTAAGTCTACATTAACCCTTCCTATATACAGATCCTACTAAAAGTCCTTAATTTTAATCATACGCCTCCACTCGCTCCTATCATCGATCATGTGCTCAGAGAGGTGCAAATGTACCATATTTCGCCTAATTAACTCGTCCCAAGTCAACCTAAGTCTTCCTCTACACCTCTTACCCTCTAAGAGGATGTTCTCTACTGCTCTAACAGGTGTTGACATAGGTCTCCTCTTCATAAGCCCAAACCATCTTAATCTTCCCTCTCGTATTTTATCTGCTATACAAGTCACCTCTAACTTCTGTCGAAACACTTCGTTTCTTATCCGATCCAGTCTTTTGTGTCCACACATCCACATCAGCATTCACATTTCCACTACCTCTATTTGTTTCTTGTGCGATTTCTTTATTGCCCAGCAGTCTGTTCCGTATAACATATCTGGACGAACTGCCACTCTGTACAGATGGTTGTCGCTGTGATGAGGGGAGGAGCAGGAGAGGCGGCGACTGTCACGATGATGTCGCATGGGGTGGGGGTTTGGTCGAGGATAAGGATGGGAGAGATGGTATGTGTTTTGTAGGTTATTTTCAATAAGAAGAGGTTGGATGAGGAGAAAAGATGTGGGTTTGGGTCTTCTTCAAGAAGATGACGGGAAGACATTTTTTAATGAAATGTCTTCTGAAAAACAAACAGTCTAAAACCTAAAATGTCTACGCGTCCTCTTCTTGGTGAAGACAAAAGAGCCTAAGAAGCTCTTTTGTAAAAAAACAAACACTCTGTTTCAAAAAAAGAGCAATTATTTTAGATATTTTCATTTACCTTAATTTGTTTCATAAAAATGTAAATGTTACCAACATCTTCATTTTCCTACAAACAATATGGATTCTATGAGGTTTTCGATCGATACATCACCAATTGCGTAGTTAGATTAGTGACACATAGTTAACTTCCACTTATCAAAGTAAATAATAACTTATAGGTCTCTAAATGATCATTACAATATAAGTGGTGTATGTAATTTATACTGTAACGATTGGTTGTTAAGTTTATCGGTTAAACTTGTTTTAAAATATGAATGACATAAGTTACAACTTAAAAACATAAAATATAAAAGTTTCTAGAACTATAATAAGGTCAATTAAATATGTGTTATGTTAAATATAAAGGAAAACTTTATAAAATAGTAACAAAGTTTTATGAGTGTTCCAATCAGGTTATTTAAATTTCAAACTGTTTCAATCATATCATTTAACATTAGGGTGGTGTTCTAATCTTATGTAATTAGCCTGATTAGTAGGTAATTATTTATTTTTCAAGTTTTATGAGTGTTCCACCATTGCCACCCACCACCACTGTCGTCCCACCACCACTGTCGTCCCACCATCATCGCCACCCACCACCACTGTCGTCCCACCACCATCGCCGCCCACCACCACCGTCG
>BJCN01154700.1:0-19324 GCA_018326445.1 Flaveria brownii
GGATCAGTTCTGGACCTGTGAGTTGTTTATCACCTATTTCATTCCAACATATAGGTGATCTACATTTTCTCCTATATAAAGCTTCAAATGGTGCTAACCCAATACTAGAATGATAACTGTTGTTATATGAAAATTCTATTAAAGGTAAGTGGCTATCCCAATTTCCTCCAAAGTCTACAGCACAAGTCCTTAACATATCTTCTAAAGTTTGTATTGTTCTTTCACTATGTCCATCAGTCTGTGGGTAGAGTTCCAGTTTTAAACCGTAGTAATTATAGTAAGGCAAATTGGGTCATAAACTAGATTTGGCATCAATGTAAGTCTAACTTCTAGAATTTCAAGATGGCTTAATCGAAGGTGATTTCGGATTAAACAAGAATTGATCCAAACATTGATGGCCTAATAAAGATACAAGGGTATAAACATGCAAACACCATGAGGAAAATCTCAATTCATGCTCCGATGTGTAAGGCCCTATTTTTAGGCAACCTCATAGTTGGATTTTTGGTCATTAGAAACACATAATTCTTAATCTTTAAACAATTATTAACATAGTAGTGGAACTAAAACTGTCAATAGATAGAACACTATCTAACTTCTAGTACATTTATCCATGAGATATCTATCAAGCTATTAGAATTTAAGTCTTCAACATGGCCAGCTAACTTCATATCCATGCCAAGCTATCATTCTTTATTCCATCTTTCATTTACCTTTCAAGCTAATATACATACTAAAGTCAGCTTTACTGAGTACCATCTTTCATACTATCATAGGTTTTCATGCTTTACTTTATACTTTTTCATTTGCTTTATCTTTATCTTATCACTTTATCTTTGAGCTACGACAATTACTAAGCTCCTATCACGGTGAGCATACACAATGTATAAATCCTATTAGGTGAGTATGTACAAGAATCAACTCCTATCAGGTGAGTGTATACAATATGCTACTCCTATCAAGTGAGTGTATACAAGATACTACTCATATCAAGTGAGTGCATACAAGATGTAAATCTTATTAGGTAGGTGTATACAAGATACAACCCCTACTAGGTGATTACATACAAGATGCAACTCCTATTAGGTGAGTAGTGCACAAGACAAACTTTTTATTAGGTTGAGAATGCAACAAATGCAGACTTCTATCAGTGTTTGTAAGACTTTCTATACATTACACCCATTTACTTTCTTTAATTACTGTTGTATTTCTTTATTTCTTTATAACTTTATCAAAAAAGTAATTGTTTATTCATACTTTATCATAACCATCGTCATACTTCACAACTATCATAACAGTAAGCATACTTTATCCCTTAATCATACTTTAGTTCTTTAACATGCTTTAGCACTTTATTATACTTTATCTTATTACACTTTAACGTATTTTAGCTCTATAACATACTTTGTCTCTTTAACATAGTTAGCTCTGTAACACTTTAACATATTTTTAGCTCTTTAACATGTTTAACACTCTAACGTACTTTAGCTCTTTAACGTAGTTTGGCTCTTTAACAATTTTGAAATATTTTAGTTCTTTAACATCTTTTGACTTTTTTGCTTTAGATCTTTAACACACAAGTGCAATATAATTGGTACACTACCTATGACTCCATATTCTCACACTATCATAAATCATCTAACATGATTTGCATAGGTAAGTCTCGTTAACTCTAAAGGCATTATATTCCTCTAGCATCTATCGGTTAAATATTCTAAGTGTGGGTCAATATGGATAATCAATATTAGGTCAAATGGTAGCCTTATATCGGATGCAATAAATTAATACGGGTGAACAAACTAATGTGAATTGACTAAGATTAGCAATACGGTTGATCAATGTGGATCAATCAATCAATTTGAACGAATGATCAATGCGGGTAACTAAAATGGGCAATGCAGGCACCTATAAAATCATTATTGGTGACCATAATAGGTAATGCGGGTAACTATAAGATGAATGCGGATTGTTGTGTCGGGCATTGTGGGTAACTATAAGATCGATGCGGGGGTACAAGTTATGAAGATGACCTGTCCCTATGCTGATGAACCAAATCAAGTTCCGGAACCTCTTACAATATCGTACAAAATCAGATTCTGACATACAATGAATGCTAGTACGGATCAAATATAAGTAAATACCTCATCTTGGTAACTGTCATAAGCGTATGCACCATCATATCATAGTAACCATGACAAACACGCAATTCTTAAATAGTCTTTATTAGATATGAATGAGTAAACACTTAATCAAATAACTATTAAATAACAATCAGATGTATATACATGCCATAACCTATGCCAAATACTATGTTGTAGCCTGGTACTAGTCAAAGATCAAGCATTTTTTATATAACATGGGAGCTATAACAAGCCTAGTACTATCATACATGGCCAAAAACTATATCATCTTTTTACGTGAGCCGACTACTAGAATATTACTAAGGTGGAGAACTATACCAAGTACTATTATCTGTCAAAATACTTTAACTTACATAACTAGGGTTCTTTAGCATTAAACATTGTTTCAATGACCAATAATTGTAAAATATAACCCTTAGCATTAAAAGCACTTTTTTTCTCACTTAACGTATGTATACTAGCCCAAAAACAATGTAAGACATGTAAATAGGGGATCCTAAACTCAACTGGTTGCCGAAGGCCCTATCTGTATGTCAATTGAAATCCCAAATAACATCACCCTCATTAGGAACTCATTATCATCTTTAATCATGAAATAAGGATTGTCATTACTATAAAACCCTTAATACCTTCATACAAAGGAATTTATGTTTATCATAATAAATTCATCATCACCATGGGAAACTAATCATCATCATCATAAGCTTGCTTTCATACCATAGTATGGTGATCATATTATTAGGAGTCATTGCCTACCTATCAACATCATCTTCAAACTACCATCATCGTAAAACTATCATCATTATGGAACCATCATCATCATCAAACCATCATCATCATCAAACCATCATCATTAAAGAACTACCATCATCATCAAACCACTATCATCATCATGTTAGAACCATCATCAACATAGAATCATCATCATCATCTAGCACCGTCATCATCATCACCTAAACAACATCATAATCAACATCATCATCTCACCTTCATGTTCTAGATCATCTTCATCATACATCTAGAATCATTACCATGATTAACCTAATTTACCCAGCCTAAGGTGTCTTGAATAATGCTGGAACCATAAGGTACTCGAATCAAATAGTAGTTGTTGCTCCCCGAAATCGTCCACCGGAGCTTCTTCGAGTTCAGTGCTGGTGTTTTTATGAACTCATTCACTTCTAATGTCACACCCTCAAATTTTATGTGCAGGGTTTACCATAAAGTGTGTGAGCATACCAGGATCTAAGTCATTAGTTACTCAGAATGATACTATATAAAAAAAATAAAAACAAACCAGTGTTTAATACTTTAAAACTGGGCGGAAGCGTTTTGTAATTAAGTAAAACCCAAGATATTTAAAGTGTAACATTGGCAAAGCGTGCGCCAATCCATTGTTTGTAAACACAAATTGAAAACCAGATGTCAAGACATAATATGAAGCTTTAAAATGCATGTTGGACATGTGATGTGCATCTACTTGCAATCGGAGTTAACGACCTTAGAATAACATACTAAAAGAGTCAACACAACAGTTGTTTAGTTCAAGAGTTTGCGTTTAACATAATTAGTAATAGTTGCAAAACATAAGAAGTGCATTGAAATAGATAGCTAGTCTATATACATAAGTAATAACCATAGTGATTTTACGACCGAAGATTAGTGTGTTTCGTTTGTTTGCCTCCCGTCATGACACACCAGGTCGTGACGATGTTTGTGTTTAGAATAATTGCACCTATTTGACATCGAGTCGCACGGGTGGGACTTGTCAGACCTAGTAGTAGCACCTAAAATTTCCTGCTACTTACCAATATTAACAATCCGAAAGTGTGAGGGCTTCCAAGGTATCCACTATGTTACATTATACAAACTTACAATAATAAAGCTTTTGTAAACATGTATGCTATCTCCCCCAAAAGAGAGTGTATAAAAAGTGGGGCATGAACTCACCTGGCACTTCAATACTGAATCATGCAAGCTACGAATGAATGGAAAGATAACCCGTCAAAGGTTACCTAAAACACGTGAGTTTGTAAATACGCAAGACCAGAATGACTTAACAGACCCTTATTGCTCAATACACAGGTTGACCCAAATGATATAATAAACAATAAATCATTTTGACCTAGTTGAGTCATTTGACCCGTTAGTGATATGTTAAGTTGAGTTGTTGTTTAGCCAAGTATAGTTATTCATAAATCATCATACCATTACAGACTGCTATACAAGTTATTCATATAAGCCATATTGCAACTGTTAAGTCTCATCATGATCTTAATACTAACTTAGGTTTTCAAAAAACATATGCAAATCTCAACAAATCATCATACTCAACATGAATACAATCAAATCCTAACTACCACTTATATATTGGGTTTAGTCACGCATAGCATGCCATGTGAAGCCACTCATGGCTACACACCCTACACCCTGCCAATTGTACTAAGTAGGGGCCTCAGATTCACGCGTGTATGATACTCATCATCATAATCCCATATGTAATTCATATAACCAAGACATCAACATTAAAATCTAAGAAAACCTAGATTTCTTATAGATTCGTCAATTAACCAAATGACCCAATTATCATAATCTAACAAATGATACATCATCCATGATCACTCTATCATGCTCCTAACATCCTAATCATCATCAAATCACAAAATCACATGTATCATATAAATAAAGTTTTACTTTCGGGAAAGTAATATCCAAAATCTATATTTTCATGGATTCCAATCCCTATTTCATTAATGACATCCCTAATCTGGTTCACAGTAATCATAACAACCCATCTAACATACACCAATCATGAAAACATTAATTCCCATGAAGAAACGTTTCTACTTTAGGCAATGTATGAAGTATATGATCAAACCATTGAATTCTGGCATAATCATCATAACCCAATATTCATACAACATAACTAACAACATATCATCATAAAACAATTATCAATTTCAACTTTTCCTCATCAATTTCAAAGTAGGGTTGCTCTTGAATCCATAACCATATAAAACTTGTTAAAGCTCCCCTTTAATCATGTAATAGATCAAGAATTGAGCTTGCCACAATGTTGTAATGATCAAAGCCAAAACAAATCGAATGTTCTTGATGCTAGAAGCTTGAAATCGAAAGGGATGAGTGTTTGGGATGCCGTCGGGCGCAAATGGGGTGTGGGAGGGTAATTAGGTTTTATTTTTGGTAACTTTTAGTTTTCAGGTAATTACAAAATAAACCCTCCTTGTTTAAATATTACACAACTAATCTTTTTAAACACTTTTTAGATACTTCTAACTACAATACTCATATATTATATTCAATAATAATAATCACATATTTTTAGCTAGCAACAAAACACACGAATCCAATATAACACGTTGGCATGATACAAAGTAAAATTCACAAATAATATTTAAAATTCATAAATCACATAACTACAAATTAATAATCAACTTTGTTAATTAAATTATTATTTGATAATCATTGTTAATTGTTATTAAGTCACCAACATTTCATGAAAACTAGTGTATGCTCAGGACATGTGTATGCAAGATCTAACGGAACTAACAGAGTTTAGTAAAGGAAAATTACCGAATGTCATGTTATCCCCATGTTGAAAGAATTTTCGTCCCGAAAATTTCATTACATGGTTGTGTTACATCATTGGTTTACTGCATTGACACAACAAAATCTAGTAAGTTGTCACATCATTCCCCTGTTGAAAGAAATTTCATCCCAAAATTTAATCATTATCTTTACCGGTCATCATCAATGTTTCAAACAAATGAGGATACTTGAGTTTCATCTGATCCTCACGTTCCCACGTGAACTCTGGTCCATATTTTGAGTTCTAGCGAACCTTTACAATAGGAAGCTTGCTCTGCTTCAAGATCTTGAACTCACGATCCATCACTTCCATGAATCGTAATTGTTCATCTACTTGTACCTCCTCGAGCGGTACAACCAATGTCTCATCAAATAAGCACTTCTTCAAATTTGAGACATGAAAAACATCATGAATTTCACTCAACGAGTCAAGTAGCCTTAATCGGTACGCCATCGGGCCGATTCTTTCTAAAATCTCTAACGGTCCAACGTATCGCGGATTAAGCTTAGCTCTTTTGCCAAATCGGATCACACCTTTCCAAGATGAGACCTTCAATAAAACTTTCACTCCAATCTAAAACTCTAATTTTTCCTTCGCTTATCATCGTAGCTCTTATGTTGGTCTCATCTTATAGCCATACGATTTCGTATCTGTACAATCTACTCGGTAGTTTCATGCACCAATTCAGGACCAGTTAATTGATTATCACTAACTTCTGCCCAACAAACTGGTGATCTACACGTTCACTCATACAACGCCTCAAATGGTATCCTTTTAATACTGGTATGATACTTATTATTATAAGAAATTCCACCAAAGGTAGATGGACTTCCTAACTGTTCCCAAAATTTATCACACAGGCTCGCAACATATCCTCTAAGGTGTGAATGGTGCGTTCTCTTTGCCCATCGGTCTGCGGGTGATAGGCAGTGCTATGTCCTAGTGCGTAGCCAAAGATTTGTAATGATTGCCAGAAATAGGAGGTAAAGCAGGCATTGCGATCCGAAATGATCAAAATAGGTGCACCGTGTCTAGATACTAATTCCTTCTGGCAGATCCGGGTTAGCTCATCCATTTTGTCCATTTCTTTGATTGCTAGGAAGTGAGTAGACTTAGTAAGTCTATCCATAATTACCTATATCGTGTCACGGCCACTATAAGCCCAGGGTAATTTGGTAATAAAGTCCAGGAGAATTTGCTCCCACTTCCGCAAAGGAATCTCAGGTTGTTGCAGTAATCCAGATGGCTTCTAATATTGAACTTTCACCTTAGAGCAGGCCAAAGACTTGCTCACGTATGTTGCTAGATCGCCTTCATATTAGGGCACTAATAGAGCACCATCAGATCATGATACATTTTGTTAGAAGAAGGATGTATAGAATACTTAGACTTGTGTGCCTCACTCATAACCAAGTCTCTTAGGTTTCCATATAAAGGCACCCAAAGTCTATCCATGAAGGATGTATAGAGTACTTAGACTTGACCATTCCACATACTAATTCGGATTCAACATTTTCCTCTTGAAAAGCTTTTGTTTGAGTTTCCTTGATTTGTTCGGGTAATTGAGTGATAATAGAGTTGTAAAGCTCGCACTCGTTTCGGCTTAGCAGTTTCCTTCCTGCTTAAGACATCAACAACCACATTTTCCTTTCTTAGTTGGTACTTAATAGTGGGCTCATAGTCATTTAATAACTCTACCCAGCATCACTGCTTCATATACAGCTCGTTTTGCTTAAAGATATGTAGAAGACTCTTGTGATCTGTGTAAATCATGCATTTGGTACCGTACAAGTAATGTCTCTAGATATTCAAGGCAAAAACCACTAGACCCAACTCCAAGTCATGGGTAGTGTATTTCTTCTCATGCATCTTTAGTTGCTTCGAGGCATAGGCTATTACCTTGTCACATTACATCAAGACACAACTGAGCCCTTGGATAGAAGCATCACAATAAACCACATACTCGCCACCTTCTACAGGTAATGCTAATATCGATGCGCTATAGAGTTTTTGTTTCAACAACTGGAAAGTTGTTTCTTAACTCTCTCCCCATTTAAACAGGGTACCCTTATGAGTCAAAGCATTGAGAGGTTGAACGATTTTTGAAAATCCCTCAATAAAGCGTTGATATTATCCTGCTAGTTCAAGGAATTGTCGTATCTCACTAGGCGTTTTGGGGATTGACCAGTTCTTTATTGACTCAACCTTTGTAGGATCTACATGGATTCCTTTTTCATTAACAATGTGACCTAGAAATTGAACTTCCCTAATCAAGAAGTCATATTTTGAAAATTTTGGCATACGGTTGTTCCTTCTTAAGCAGTTCTAAAATCAGATGTAAGTGCTCCTCGTGTTCCTCTTTGCTCTTAGAATAGATCAATATATCATCGACAAATACGATAACAAACTGATCAAGGTAGGGTTTACACACTCTGTTCATGAGGTCCATGAATATTTTTGGTGCATTAGTCAACCCAAATGGCATGACCAAAAATTCGTAATGACCGTAGCGGGGTCTGAATGCAGTTTTCGAGATGTCTTCCTCTCAAACTCTCAATTGATGATATCGTGACCTCAAATCAATCATGGAATAATAACTTGAGCCTTGAATTTTATCGAACAGGTCATCTATGCAAGGTAAAGATATCAATTCTTGACAGTCACTTTGTTCAATTCTCTATAATCAATACACATTCGGAATGTGCCATAATTTTTCTTAACAAAAAGGACAGTGGCTCCCCAAGGCAATGAACTTGGTCGGATAAATCCTTTATCCAATAGCTCCTGAAGCTGTGCTGATAACTCCTGCAGGTCGTTTGGTGCCAACCGATAAGGTGCTCTTGCAATTGGAGCTGCTCAGGGAGTCAACTCGATATGAAATTCCACTTGAAGATAAGGTGGTAACCCTGGCAAGTCCTCAGGAATCACCTCTAGAAAATCATAGACCACCGGAATATCCTCTATTTTCTTCACTTCATGTTGTTTATCCATCATAAGAGCCAATATGGCCAAACATCCTTTGCGCAACAGTTTCTGTGCTTTCATATATGATATGATGCCTATCACTGCACCACTCATCTCGCCCTTGACCAAAAGGATTTCTCCACCAATAGGAATATGTATAATCTTCTCGCAACATATAACTTCTGTTTGCTTCTTGGAAAGCCAATCCTTGCCCACGACTACATCAAAACTCCAAGTCTAACCGGCATAAGATCGATGTCGAAAGTGTGTAAGCTAGTTCTATCTTATAACCCTTAAGGATGTGTGTCACGTGAATTTGCTTACAGTCAGCTAATTTTACTGTATACTAGGATTTCAAAGTAGAAGGCGTATCATTTAAAAGACTACTAAACTTAGTAGAGAAAAAGTTTCTATCGGCTCCAGTATTAAATAGTATAGTAGCATATAGACCATTAATAGGAAATTTACCAGTAACAACAGTAGTTTCATTTAAAGCCTCACCTGAACCGATGACAAAGGCTCTCCCCTTAGCTCCAGCATTGTTACCACCATTGTTGTCACCATTACAAGTGTTGTTGTTATTGTTTCTATTTTTCCCAGCATCGTTGCCATTCTTCTTCAACTAAGGGCAGTTCCTCTCGTAATGCCCTTCTTTTCCACACTAAAAGCAGCCTTTTGGTGTTTCCTGTGTTTGTTGTGGCTTCTTCATCAATTCACCACGACAATCTTTTGTTATGTTCCCTAGCTTTATACAACACTGACATTTGAAGTTATCACACATGCTCGTGTGATGATAGTTGCATCGGTTGCACTTTTGATACTTCCCCATGTATCCACCTTCTCATTGGGTTGTCGAAGCTGATTAGTTGAAACTCCGATTATTGTCAAATTCCTTTATTGTTGTTACTGAGGCCAGCGGCTTGATGATGAGCCTTTTTTACCAGTGTTTTCCCACTTGCGCTTGTTATCGGGTATGCTAGCCGCGCCCTGTTTCGGTAGCTTTCCTTGTTCTACCGCCTAGTCAGTCAGACGGTGGGCTAACAAAATAGCATGTTATATGGTGGCAGGGTTAGAGACTATCATTATACTCTGAATTTTAGGAACCAAACCACATAAATAAAGCACAATCCTCTTATGCATCTCGTTCACCATCCTCGGGCACAAAGTTGCCAACTCGCGAGACCTGGTGGTATAGGCCTCAATCTCAGAACCTTGCATCTTCAGCTGCCAGAATTCAACTTCCAACTTTTGCACCTCATCATGAGGGCAATACTACTCAGTCATCATCATCTAGAATTCTTCCCAAGGTAGGTCACTAGCCATCGCCTGACCCAGCATCTACACTAGGGCATTCCACCAAGAGAGTGTTGCGCCTTCGAGGGTTCTAGTAGCATACTTCACTTGATTGACTGGCGGGAAGTTGCATTTAGAAAAGACTGATTCAGTCTTCTTAATCTACCACACCAATCCACAATCCCTTCAGCTCCACTGTAAGTATGGGGCTTACAATCCCTGATAGATTTGTAGGTTCATGGTGGGGTTCCTATGCTAGCAAACCAAAACATTTAGTTTAACAGCTTAAAAAAGAAACTAGAGTATTTATCAAGCCACTTATATCATTTACCCGATGGTTGTGCGGCTTGTACAGCAGCCACTGTCGCCTACACATGGTCGTTTATCAGGGCAGCCAGTTCCACGGGGATCATGTTGACTACTCCGACGCCATGTCCACGTCCACGTCCACGTCCAGCGCCTCGTACTTGGCCACGTCCTCTTCCACCACCTTCCATTTTCACTTTACATTCACAAACACAATAATAAGCAACATCTAACATATTTACCTTATTGAAGCATAGTAAATCGTAAGGAAATAATGAATTTCACCAACCACAACATTTATAACAAAATAATAACAAAAGATAATAAATTATAAGTAATTCACAAAATACTCAATCGATGTCAAAATTTTCAATTTTTCAGTTAGGTGGGAAACAACCTTCCCATAGAGGTTTAAAAGAAAACACTATGTAGTCCAAGTCAGATGAATGTGAAGATCAATATAATACATTAGATCCATTACTATCTCCCTCCATCTCTATAGGTTCTTCTTCTTTCGAGGCTTCCTCTGGCTCTTCCTCAGCTTCCTCTTTAGGTTCTTCCTCAGGTTCTGCGGCAATATGCATCACGACAAACTGGGCTTCCAGGTCGCCAAGTCTTAACCCATAGTTGTGGATAGTGTCATGCTTAGCATCCTAACGGTGGATTGCCTGAGCCACACTATCAGTTAAGAAGTGCTGATGGTTATAGCACTTCGATTGCAGTTCCTTCAATTTTTCCACCCTCATCTTAGTCTCACTAGCTCACGTGTAGAACGCCGACCACCTCATTCAGCTCATTAGTGCATCGTTTCTCTATGTCTAGAGCAGCAACCAAAGTCTCAATCACCTGTTCATTAGAATGTGGCATTGAAGGAAGAGTAGATGCAGGTAACTTAGAAGTAGACCTAGTCCTCGGTCTAGTAGACGGGAGTTCAGGAACACGCTCCTTATAAAGCATATGGTTAATATAGGTAGGATAGTAACTCCAATCCTACTGACCATCGTGTTCAGGTAGTGCAAATGGTTATCCCAGTCTATCTCCTTGGGAGGATAAGGAAGTAGGGGCCACTCAGGTCCTTTGTTGGGTACGGGAGGAGGAGGAGGGGAATCAGAACGCGCTAACCTTTTACTTAAAGCCCATGAAGAAGATGCCATGCTGCAGTGGACGTGATGTATACAGACTAGTAACTAACAAACTGTGGTTATAGACTAGTGTGAATAAGTATACAGTATGATACAAGTAACTAACAAACTGTGGTTATAGACTAGTGTGAATGCAACCTAGTTCCCTATAACCAATGGCTCTGATACCAATCTATCACACCCTCAAATTCCCCTTGCGGGGTTTTACTACGAGGCATGTGAACGTACTAGGATCAAAGTCATTAGTTACTCAGAATGACACTATATGAAACATTTAAAAATAAACCAGAGTTTAAAATTTTAAAATTGTATGGAAGCGTTTTGTAATTAAGTCAAAACCAAAGAATTTAAAGTGTAACATTGGCAAAAAAACATGCCAACCCATTGTTTGTAAACACATAAATTGAACACCAAATGTCAAGACATAATATGAAGCTTTAAAATGCATGCTAGACTTGTCAAGTGCTCCTAATGGGAACCGGAGTTAATGACCTGAGAATAGCATACTAAAAGAGTCAACACAATAGTTGGTAAGTTCAAAAGTTTACGTTTAACATAATCAGTAATAGTTATAAAACATAAGAAGTGCATTGAAATAGATGGCTAGTCTACATTCATAAGTAATCACCATAGTGATTTCGCGATCGAAGCTGACTATGTTTCGTTTGTTTGCCTCCCGTCACAACTCACCAAGTCATGACGATGTTTGTGCTTAGGACAATATTGCACCCATTCTCGTCATCATAATGCCATAACTAAATCATACAACAAAGATATCAACATTAAAATAATCAACAATCATAATTCATCATAACACATAACTTGTACACTTGTACATTTTCCAAGAAAACCTAGATTTCCCCATAGATTCATCAATTAACCAAATGACCCAAATATCATAAACTAACACATTAGACATCATCCATGATCACTCAATCATGCTCCTAACATCGCAATCATGATCAAATCGCAAAATCACATTTTCATATAAATAAAGTTTCCCTTTCGGGAAAGTAATATCCAAAATCTATATTTTCATTAATTCCAATCCCAATTTCATCAATAACATCCCTAATATAGTTCATAGCAATCATAACAACCCATCTAACATACACCAATCATCAAAACATGAATTCCCATGAACAAAAGTTTCTACTTTAGGCAATGTTATGAAATTCTTGCATAGTCATCATAACCCAACATTCACATAACATAACTAACAACATATCATCATAAAACAATCATCAATTTCAACTTTTCCTCATCAATTTCGAACTAGGGTTGCTCTTGAATCCAAAACTATATAAAACTTGTTAAAACTCACCTTGAATCGTGTAATAGATCAAGAATTGAACTTGCTACACTGTTGTAATGATCAAAACCAAAACAAATCGAAGGTTCTTGATGCTGGAAGCTTGAAATTGAAAAGAATGGATGTTTGGGATGCTCTTGACCGCAAATGGGGTGTGGGAGGGAGATTAGGGTTTAATTTTTGGTAACTTTCAATTTTGTGGTAATTACAAAATAAACCCTCATTGTTTAAAAATTATAAAACTAATCATTCTAAACACTTTTTAAATAATTACAAAACTCATATATTTTATTCAACAATAATAATCATATATTTTTAGCTAGCAATAAAACACATGAATCTAATAAAACACGTTGGCATGTTACAAAGTAAATTTCACAAATGATATTTAAAATTCAAAAATCACATAACTACAAGTTAATAATCAACATTGTTAATTAAATTATTATCTGATAATCATTGCTAATTGTTATTCAGTCACCAATGTTTAACGACAACTAGTGTGTATGCAAGACCTAACGGAACTAATGGGTTTGGTAATGGAAATGTCACATTATCCCCATGTTGAAAGAATTTTCATCCCGAAAATTGTGTTACATGGTTGTGTTACATCATTGGTTTATTGCATTGACACAACAAACTCTAGTGAGTTGTCACATCATCCCCCTATGGAAAGAACATTCGTCCCAAAATTTAATCATTACCTTTGCCAGTTGTCGTCGTTGTTTCGAAAAAATGAGGATACACTAGCTTCATCTGATCCTCATGTTTCCACATGAACTCCGATCCATGTTTTGAGTTCCAGCGAACCTTTACAATAGGGATCTTGATCTGCTTCATGATCTTGACCTCACGATCCATCACCTCAACTTGTACTTCCATGAATTGTAATTGTTCATCTACGTGCACCTCCTCGAGCAGTACGACCAACGTCTCGTCAGATAAGCACTTCTTTAAATTTGAGACGTGAAAAACATCAATAATTCCACTTAACGAGTCAGGTAGCCTTAATCAGTATGCCATCGGGCCGATTATTTCCAAAATCTTGAATGGTCCAACGTATCGTGGATTAAGCTTACCTCTTTTACCAAATCGGATCACACCTTTCCATGGTGAGACCTTTAACAAAACTTTGTCTCCGATCTGAAAATCTAATTTTTTTCCTTTGCTTATCAGCGTAGCTCTTTTCTTGGTCTCGTGTTGCAGCCATACGATTTCGTATCTGTACAATCTTCTCGGTAGTTTCATGTACAAATTCGAGGCCAGCCAATTGACTATCACCAACTTCTGCCCAACAAACTGGTGATCTACACTTTCGCCCATACAATGCCTCAAATGGTGCCGCTTTAATACTGGTATGATAGCTATTATTATATGAAAATTTCACCAATGGTAGATGGACTTCCCAATTGTTCCCAAAATCTATCACACAGGCTCGCAAACATATCCTCTAGGGTTTGCATGGTGCGTTCGCTTTTCCTATTGGTCTACGGTTGATAGGCATTGCTCATATCCAAGCACATACCCAAAGATTTCTGTAATGATGGCTAGAAATGGGATGTTACACAATGTTTAAAGCCCCGTTCCCGGAGACCTCACAGTTGGACAATCATAGAATTATTATATAAAACAATACATATTTCATAAAATGTTACAGCAGAATTAAGTTAACCAAAACCATTCATTTCATTAATAACCAATGTTGTTAAGCAATACATCATTATTTCATAAGTTACAAAAGGATCTTTAAATTGCATTACAAAACAACAATATCATTAAGCACGAATGGATTTCCAGTCTTGTCCTACCGAGTAGCTTCATCCGCGTGCCACCCTCAGCATCAATTAGCTGCCAACTGAAAATACATAAAAGTCAGCGTTGCTGAGTGAGTTCTAGTTTTAAAGCGTTTATAATACCTTGTATACTTTATATACTAAAATACCCTTTTTATCAAAACACTTCCTTTATTTTCGTACATGAGTATTCATCGTACATACATCAAAGTATAAGCTCATTATCTTTCATTATCGTACGCATTCGTTCGTTTCGTACATTTTCATTTTCTTTCATTATTTCTAGATCTTGTCATAACTATACCCCATCATTGGGCATAAAGCCACCTTAGCCTCGGGGTTAAGTGACTGATCCCCCTGTGTGTGATCCCTCATGGGTTAGCCAAGATCCACGCTATATAACACACAGTTGAGCTGACAACCCTCAATGGGTTGTGATCCTCTTTAAATGTTGCTTGCAAGACTTTTCATTCATTCATTATGTTCCACTTTGCATTAATTTTTAATCTTTCACTTTCTTTAATGATAATACTTTACGTATACAATTATAATCACACCACGTAAACTCATATGATACATACATAATAGGGAACATAAAACAGGCATTGAACATGCATGAAATAAACAAATATTAACTTTAAAACAATCCAGGGTCAAATCCTAAAATTTCTATATTTTCAAAAATTCAGAATTTTTTCTAAGTGTTCTAAGCGCATGAGCACTATGTAGGCGCCTGAACACTATGCAGGCGCACTGACACTTAGGCGCATGGGAATGTTAGGCGCATGGGAAGTTCCAGGTGCATGGGCACTGCTTAGGCGCATGAGCCTAACATTTAGGCATTTGAGCAGTGGGCGCATGGGAACTTGGGCGCATAAGGTGCTATTCAGGCGCATTACGTACAGTTAGGCGCCTAAGCAAAATGTTCGGACGCATGGGGTACTGTTTGGGCATATGGGCTAACACTTATTATTTTTCAGACAAATTCCTAGGCCCATGAGGACTATTTGGGCGCATGACTACACATACTTTACTAAGGCAAATTTCAGGCGCATGGACCTTATTTGGGCGCATGAGTCAACAATTTAACGTATTCTAAATTATGTCCAGCCGAATCTTCATTCTAACCTGTTCACAACTTAAATCTACCATAATAGGCACCTACAACTAGCTTATAGACATAACACACAAGAATTCATACACACATACATACGGTCAACATACATAACGGTTGTAAAAACATTTTACATGCATTTTCAACTCCAAAGAAGTTTAAAAACACATAAAACTAGGGTCTAGAACTTGCCTAGTGCTGCTTTCGAGTAACACTTCTTCAAACTTGAGCTCACAAGGAGTTCTAACACCTAAACACACTAAAACACATAATCGAACACATATAAACACATAAGAACGTGTAAAACTCGGTCCCGAAGCTGAAAACTCAGCTGAAACTGAACAAAGCGTAAGAAAAACTCACCTTAAGCCAATTCATCTTCTCCCTGCTTTCCTCTTTCTCTAAAACTGAAGCAGTTGATGGAACAACATAATGGGCGGCCATGCCCTCATTTTCAAACATAATAATATTAAAGTTTGCCTATTGGGCAACTTTAACCCCTTGCTTGGATTATTTCACTTTTCTTTGTTTATTCTTTTCTTTTATAATTTTACGGGTGTTACAAGTCCACCCCCTTATATAGGTTTTGTCCTTGAAACCTGTCACTCCTCGAACAGTTATGGGTAATTTTGTCTCATTTCTTCCTCTGTCTCCCACGTAGGCTCAGAACCCTTTTGATATTTCCACTGCACACACACAAGTAGAACAACTTTATTACTTAATCTATTCTCCTTCCTATCTATGATGGCCACTGGTTGCTCCTTGTAATTAAGCCTTTCATCGACCTCGATATCCTCCAATGGCACAATCATATCTTCATCAGCTAAGCACTTTCTCAGATAAGATACATGGAATGTCGGATGAATTCTATTTAACTCATCAGACAGTTCTAATCGATAAACCACCTCTCCTACTCGTGTGATGATTCGGAACGGTCCTATGTATCTTGGGCTCAACTTACCACGTTTCTGGAACCGGATGATCCCCTTCCAAGGTGAGACCTTTAACAGGACTTTATCACCCATGTTGAATTCGATCATTCTACGCCTTTTGTCGGCATACGACTTCTGTCTATCCTTTGCGGCCTTTATAAACGCTTTGATCTTTTCTAGCTTTTCAGTCATAGCCTTGATCACCTTGATACCTCCCAACTTCTTCTGCCCAATGTCTCCCCAAAATACGGGCATCCTACACCTCCTACCGTATAGCATCTCGTATGGTGGCATGCCAATGTTGGCATGATAACTGTTGTTGTATGAGTGTCTGAATCATCCTCTCTGACTGATCATATCCTCGAAAGTCAATCACGCATGTTCGGAGCATATCCTTGAGTGTCTGAATCATCCTCTCTAACTGATCATCCGTCTGAGGATGGTAAGCCGTGCTAATGTGTAGCCTCATCCCTATCGCATCAGGGAATCTTTTCCAAAACTTTGATGTGAATCGGGTGTCACGGTCCGACACGACACACACCGTCACACCATGACGAGCTACAATCTCCTTGATGAACAGATCCGCCAGCCTCTCAGATGAGTATGTCTCACGGATCGGTAAGAAGTGAGCACTATTTTTCAGATGATCAACTATCACCCAAGTGGTTGGATCTTCTCGTATGGCTTTTGATTCTCTGACTTCACTTGCAAACAAGTAAGGAACTTACTCACATACTCCACTACATTGCGCTTCATCCCCAGCCACCAGTAATCTTTCTTCATGTCTTGATACATCTTGGTAGCACCGGGATAAATGGAGTATCGATTCTTATGAACCTCATCCATAATCCGCCCCCGTAGGTCTTCGTAACGAGGTATCCACATCCAAACGAAGCGGGTTCTAACTCCATGGGTATTTTCTCCCAACTACGTGACTAAATCTCTCATCAGTTCAGAGTTAAGGTGTTCCTATTTTAATGCCTCATTTTGAAATTCCTTGACTTCAGTCATCATATTAGAGGTCATCACTAGTTGATAACCTTAAACCGGATCGGCTCGGTTCTCTCCTTTCGGCTAAGGGCATCAGCCACTACATTGGCTTTGCCGGATGGTAATGGATCTGACAATCATAATCCTTTATAAGCTCCAACCACCTCCTTTGTCTCACATAGAGGTTCTTCTGCTTGAAGAAGTACTTCAAGCTCTTGTGGTCGGTGAAGATGGCGCACTTCATCCCGTATAAATAGTGCCACCAAATCTTCAATGTGAAGACCATAGCCGCTAGCACCAAATCATGTTTAGGGTAGTTAGCCTCGTGGATTTTCAACTGTCGGGACGCGTAGGCTATAACCTTCCCTCGTTGATTCAACAGCCAACCCAATCCCAAATAGGAAGCATCCGAATAAACCACCAAGTCCTTTCTTCCTTCGGGTAAAGTCTCGACATGAGCTTGAGTCAATCTTATCTTCAAATCTTTGAAAGCATTCTCTTATGCTTGACTCCATACAAACTTCACATCTTTATGGGTCAACTTAGCCAACGGAGAAGCTATCTCAGAGAAGTCCTGGATGAACCTCCTGTAATAACCCGCCAAACCCAAGAAACTGTGGATCTCAGATTGCGTCTTTGGAGATTTCTATTGCATCACTACTTCCACCTTTGTTTGGTCCACTATGATCCCTTCAGAATTAACAACATGACCTAATAACTGAACCTCGCACAACCAGAACACGCATTTGGATAACTTAGCATACAGCCTCTCCCTTCTAAGCATTTCCAGTACCTCCCGCATATGACCGGCATGTTCCTCTTCACTCTTTGAATAAATCAGGATATCGCCAATGAACATGATCACTGATTTATCCAACATTGGCCAGCACACTCGATTCATCAAGTCCATAAAAGGCAACCGGCGCGTTGGTCAAACCAAAGGACATAATAAGAAATTCATAGTGTCCATAACGCGTGCGAAAGCTGTCTTAGGAATGTCCTGCTCTTTCACCTTCAACTAATGGTAACCAGATCGAAGATCTATCCTGGAGAACCAACTAGCACCTTGGAGCTGATCAAACAAGTCATATATTCTCGGTAAGGGATATCGGTTCTTCACCGTTAACTTGCTTAACTCCCGGTAACCTATGCACATCCTCATACTACCAATTTTCTTCTTAACAAACAAGACCAGAGCACCCCAAAGATAGATGCTCGATCGGATGAATCCCTTATCTATTAGCTCTTACAACTGAGCCATTAGTTCCTTCATTTCACATGGAGCTAGATGATACGGTGCCCTAGCAACAGGTTGAGCACCAGGTATTAGATCGATCTAGAACTCGATCTCACAGTCAGGTGGCATACAAGATAAGTTTTCGGGAAACTCGTTCGGAAAGTCGTATACCACGGTATGTCGTACAATTGTGGTTCTGGAGCCTCCTCATCCTACACGTAAGCTAGGTAGGCGTTACATCCACGTTTCATACACTTTTCTGCCCCCACCATCAAAATCATTTTCGGAACCGTAGTAACTAAATCACCATAGATCGTCACCAAACTCTCATCGGGCGCGGTTAATCGGATCATCATCTTGCGACACACAATATTCACCTCATAGGTCGCTAACCAATCCATCCCAAGTACTACATCAAATCCTCCTAGGGGCATCACAAATAGTTAGTAGAAAATCTATGGCCTTCTAGTTCTATGTCGTAGTCTTCTGT
>BJCN01154736.1:0-11460 GCA_018326445.1 Flaveria brownii
TCAAGGCATATCTCTTCAAGGATCGTTGAAAGTTTTGAAGGAAGGACGTACAACTACTCAAAGTACATTCTTGGATGTCAGTGTGATCAGATTGAAGTACAGAGATGATAAGATGTACATGTTTCCAAGATTTCTTCAACTCATTATCAATGACTCCCTGCCACACATAGAAAGGGGAGGTGATGTGTTTGTGCAAGTACATTTAGGGAGATCTATGCTAAACAAATTAAGGGGATGATATGAAGGAGAAGAAATGGAGATGTTTGCTCATGTTGTGGATGAGAATGTTGATATTCTAGAAGAGTTGATTTTCATAGAATAACAAGAACAAGAAGAACAAAGTGAAGCATCTCCTATACCAGCTGATCAAGCTATACATTCTTCAACTCAGACTCACATGATCAATCAACCACCATCTCCCTTACATCATGACACAATATCATCACTAGCTCAACCTCCATCACCACAAAGTGATCGTACTCAACCCATCTCTCCCAATTAATCACAAACCTCACTAAACACTGCTGCAACTGAACCATCATCACCAGCTAATGAACACACTCAACCCATTTCACTCTCCTCTTCTAAATCATCCCAAAACACTGCAACTACAGAACCCATTTCACCTATTCAAGCATCTCCATAACAAGAACAACCTCCAATCACAATTATCCCAGTTGTTGAATCCAATTCATCCTCTGAAAGCAAAACTTACACTGAAGCTATCAACTTTGAAGAGGATCTTGATGAAATGCATAAGGGGAAACAGAAAAAGTGCGCTTAGAAGTCGAACAAGAACATGAGATTGAACAAGTTGCAGAGAGTGGAGGAAAGTTTGTTGATATTATAGCTTACCATGAAGATGACTTGAATGAAGATGAGATTGATGCTAGTAAAAGCTTTCTTGTGGCTAAATACATTAATCTGATCATCAAATCAAACAAAAGATTAGAAGATGAGAGAACCGAAGGGAATCCTGAAAGAAAAAGATGTCTTACTGACTCCGCAAGAAGGCTCAATCAAAAGATTAAGAGAAGATGCTCAATCTGATCGTGAAGTTATTGATGCATTAAATCAGTTGGTGAGAGAATTGAAAGAGTCTGTGGAGAAAGAGAGGACAGAAAAGGAGCAGATTGTTATAAAAATGAAAACGGCCAAAATTACTATTTCTAAACAAGCTGAGCACCTGAAAGCAAAAGATGATGAGATTGAGAGTTTGAAGAAAAGAGTTAATGAACTTGAATCTGTTCAAGCTTCTCAACAAGTACGACAAGCAGCAAAACAAAAAACAACATCAGAAGCTGCCTCATCTCAACAACAGGCCCTAATCATCCAATATAGCAGGAAGAGGAAGTACTGGGGGAAGATTGAGAATAAAATCATAGAGGTGGAAGACTCACCAAAGAGAGCTCAAACAATATCTCCTGAGCTTACCTCATTGGCTAACCTATCAACATTAAAGCCTATTAAACACAATGATGAAAGTGATGTTGAGTGGGAGGAGTTAACAAATGAAGAAACTCCCAAGGCTACTCAAACAACAACATCTGATGAGCTGCTCTCCACACAAGACATCCTTGAAGAGAGACCCAAATCTGCCATGTTCATGGACTTCATTAACAAAGGATTTCCATATGACATGATAGATATGATGAATTAGGATGAAATGAAGCAAGCCATCAAAGATTTCACTATGGCCAGACTAATGATTCCAGGATGAAACTATGATACTTTCATCAACTTACAAGCAACAGAAAAGCTGAAAAAGGAATTGGGTCATTGTGACACCAAAAAGCTGAACAGACACAACATGATCTACTAGTTACAAAACCACAACCATGAATTCTATGTGTTAAGAAACAGATCCGTGAAAGAGCTGTGACAAATAATGGAGTGTGTGATGAAAATTGAGTTATAGACTGGAGTCAGATTTAGAATAGAAGCTCCAAATCTAAGTCATGCCTATCCATCAACTCCTGCTGAGCCCATCACTGTAGAAAGTAAAGATATGCACAAGGGCAAGGAGAAAATGATTAGAGAGCCAAGGGAGGTTATTCCAAGCAAAGTTTGGCCACATAGAACAACAGTGAGAGAAGTTACTGAACAAAAATCCACATTAATTCAACTCTTCGATCACATCACAACTCATAAGTCGGATGAAGAATATCAGATCATTGCATGGAAATATGTTGCTAACTGGGATTATGCCATCATAAAAAGGACATCTGGGATGATTCAATACCTTACATTGATTGAATTAGTCATCCTGACCTCAAATTACTTCAGAGCTTACCAATCACTAACTATCCAGTCCATCCAAGAGGAAGAGATTTCTCTATGATGGTTGGAAAGTTATTATCAAAATTCAAGGATGATGTTCTTAAAGAAGCAAGAAGAGAAGATGAGGAGCATAAGAAGAGAAAAAACAAGCAAAGAAGGTCTCTGTCCAGCTCTTCACACTCTTTGGATAATGAATTCTTTGTAAGAGTTGGACATACCAACAAGAAATTTGCTTCAATCAAGAACTTTAAGGGAAACTAATTCTCATATCCCATCACTCAGTAGGGATATGTTAAGAAAACCAAGGAGCTGGTACTGAGAAGAATAGAGGATAAGAAGGAAGCATCAAGTATAAGGATTTTTGATCCAATGAAAATCAAACTCCTACATCCAAGCTACACTGCTTATCTACATGATAAATACTTTCCCAAGCTCAACAAGGAACAAGCACAAAATGATTTATGTCTATATGTGCATATGATTCAAGTAATAGATAAGCTGAATGCCACAACCTATAAAAGAAAAAAATATGAGGCGGCCATCTTATGTGATCTAAAATTTCATCTATTACTGAACTAAGAATATCTGAAGCGGATGATCTAGAGGTTGTTAACAACAATTGTGTTATTGCAACTTTAACAACTGAAGAAGATATTCTTTGGATGAATTTTGATACTTTGAACAAGATGAGCCGAATGGAGATAAAGTATAAATACGCTGATTAAAAGGAAGCTGTATCATTTTTCAACAAAAAGATGGTGTCAAGAGTGAAAGAGCTACAAAGTCTAAGGAATTGATTAGAAATAGCTAAGCCTAAGGGGGAGTATTGTTAGGACTAGAACTTTTATATAGGTTTAGTACTTTAATCAATGCTTTTTAATAACTCTTGTACATTTTTCATCCTTTTGTATGCAATATACATTTATAGGTTAGTCGATTTCTTGAAAAACAACTATGGATGAATAAATTGTTCCTCCGTAGATCTTCTGGAATAAAACAAGTATTGCCTCCATGGAACTCCTGTGGAAGCTTTACAACAGCTGAAGAACATCCAAGTTACTGCAGCTCCTGCAGAAGACCAACGTGCTATGGATGAACAAGTAAAACAACTACGGAAGACCAATCTCATACAGAAGCCAAAACTCCTGTGGAAGACAAAGCTCCCACGGAAGACCAATATACTTGACTGTACTTCAACTTATGAAGTCACATCAACTCAACAGGTCAATCATACTAAAGTGACATCACCAAAGTCAACATCTACCGAAGGCATTATTTAGTCAGAAAATCATCTGTCAAATCAGAATGTTAACAGAGTAACTTTCTAACCTTAAGAAAGTTACTTTTACCCATTGTAAATGTAAATCTATTAGCCTATAAATAGAAGGCTTAGATCACACATTAGGGTAAGCTTTTCAGCCACACAACAATGCACGCATCAATAGAGCATTAGAACCCTAGCAATAGCAATAGCATTCATTGTTTGTTTATTGTAATCATTATTCAGACATTAATGGAAAACTTTTGAAATATTTGTGTTTGTTCTTCATCTTATATTCATCTACTTTTCAGTAATTTCATTTGTTCTTCATTGCTTGATTTTGCAATCAACTTTACATCATCAATTAATCAAATAACAATCAGTGATAATTCCACGATCACTGTTTGTCATCATCTAAACTGATGATTCCTTAACAAATCCAAGTCTAAATCTTGATGATGATGAATACAATAAGATCAAGGTAGACCTCAAAGCCTACTCCATTCTTACTCAAGCTTTGAAGATGGATGTCCTTAAAAGACTAGAAAAGTATGGCACAACAAACGGTGAGTGGGATGCACTACAGATCTTTGTGAAGGAAGTAGTGAGGTGACTGAGATTAAAAAAGACAAATTGGTGAATCATTATGAAACCTTCGATCACACCAAGGGTGAATCAATCTCCAAATAGCTTCATCGATTTGTACAATTCGTGAATGATTGGGAAATAATGGGGGTTACATATAAAGAAAAAGAAATGAACAAGAAGATTCTGCACAGTGTTCCTGAAAGCTGGAAGCAGAATGTGATAATGCTAAAGAATACACTTGACTTGGAGAGCACAAACTTAGATATTATGATAGCAAAAATTGAAGCTCTCGAGTCGGATGAGAGAAGCAGAATTATGAGTGGACCTCAAGTCATTAAGGCATACAAATTTCCTTCAGAAACTCATTATGTTGAAAATGCCTTCGTGAGTGAGGAAGATGATTTTCTAACCTCTAGATATTAACAACACAATAAACCATCTTCCAATCCATCTACTTCCACACCAACTGGCATGCTTAATGATAAAAAATCTGAGGCTTACTTAGGAGGAAGACTTACTTGGAAGGAAGACTTACTTTAGCTCACTTGATACAAGAAGATCTGGAAGAAATGGATCCAGATAATGTTAAAGAAATGTATTTGCAATGGCATATGGCCATGATTGCTATGAAAGCAAAGAAATTCTTTGGAAAAGGAAATAAGCAAAGCTTGAATAAAAACACAAAACTTGGATATGATAAATCCAAAGTTAAGTGTTTCAATATGATAAATCCAAAGTTAAGTGTTTCAATTATGGTATGACTATCCACTTCTCTAGGGAATGCAATGCTCCTAGAAGAATTAACAACAACTACCAAAGAAATTCACATGAAAGTCATCAAAGTCAGCACAACTAACTCATCAAGCACATGGAAGCAGCCAACCAACCTCAAATGCACTTGTCCTCAGACAAGATGGAGTCTGTGATTAGAGCCTGTATGCAAAGGAAGTCTAACCTTAATTTCAAAATCATGCTCTCATTGCTCACATCATTGATGGTCCAACTCCAATGCCATATGAGGTAAAATCAAATCTCTATAGTGAAAAATACGTTAATGAACTACAGGGATATAGAGAACATAATCATAAGTTGGCTGTTAAAATCAAAGAAGGAAAAGTCAAATATGAAATGTTAAAACATGAAATGAAAACTTTTGAAATTAAATTCAAATCATTGCTTTTAGATATTGAAAAACTCCATGGTGAAAAGTACACTTTAGCAGTTGAGGATAAGATGTTAACAGAATTGTTAACTAAAACTAAAGTTGAGCAATCAGCTACTGAAGTGAACCTTGAAAAGTTTCAATTATCTTCTGCTAAGCTGCAAGAGTTCCTTGATTCATAAAAAGAGCCAAAGGACATGACTAGGATAGGATACAATACTTGTCCTCCACCATACAATGACAACTACATGGTTATGCCTGAGTCACTCACTCTTTCTGAGTCAGCTAAACCTAAAGTTATTAAAACTAAAACAATAGTTTCACAAATAAATAATCCTTAAAATAAACCAAGTTTTTACATTGAAACCAATGAGGATAAAATCAAATTACATCATCCAATCAAAATCAAAGAGTGCTCAGACAAACCTGTAAGGGTCAAGAAACCAAAGAGCCCAGTCAAGGCCATTGTGCTATTTGTGAAGTTCATCCCTGAAGTTCTTAAGGTGGAGAAGAAGGCTGAAGTTTATGTGAAATCCTCTGCTAAAAGTAGATCTGATAGAGAGATTAAATCTCTAAAAAAATCAAGCAAATTAGAAAGGGTTTCACAGAAATACAAGGGTAACACAAAAACTTCTCCATCAACCAATGGGAAATCACCCATGGTTCAAAAGTCAAATGTCAAAACAGAATCTCATTCGTTATCAAAACACAAGCAAGGGGTTAATTTTGACATTTGAAACAGAGAGCATATAAATCAACTTGAAAATGAGTCAAGTAAAAGCAACAAAAATCAAAAGGAGTCTAAAAAGACCAAGTATAGTAGAATTATGAAACAATCTGCTAAAACCAAAAAGGCTGAAGTTGCTTCTTCACTGAGAACAAGATCCGAGGCTAAGTAAAAATCTATTAAATGACTTGATGCCTCCACATCAAAATCAACATTAAGATACAAACAAATGTATTATGATATTTGTGACATGTCTAATCACAACATAGATGAGTGTTATTTTAATCAATACGACTCAATCTGTGACATGAACAATCATTCAACCAGAAACTATTATTACAATAGGTATTGTTCTGTATGTGATATGACAAATCATAATACGTCTGATTATTTCTTCAAACAAAAAAGCTTGAGAATTACTCAAAACAAGCCTATTTCACCAATTTCAAATGTCATGGCCAAAATAGAATTCCATCATATAGTAATTAATCAAGGGTTTCAAATTCAGATGATAACCTCTATGATCAATGGCAGTCAAAGAGTGTCAAAAGAAATCTAAATCAAAATATGAAACAATCACCTGGTTCTTATCTAAGATCTAAAACAAAAGTTATTTCTGAAAATAAAAAACATGCCCAATTCCTATATAGAAGTAGGGATCAAAGATCTGACTTCTCTTTGGAGACTTTAATTGAAATAGAGCAGATAAAACCAAAAAGAACCCCACAGAAACCCATCAAAGCATCATCCTCTAAGCCATAACCTAGAGGAAAGTATCAAGAACTTACATTCATGGATAGGAAAAGGAAACCCAAGACCATCATGGCTTGGGTTCCATATTCTAACTAGTTCTTTTATGATTGTAGGGTCATCCATACATGTCCAACAACTTATGGTATGTGGACAGTGGATGCTCCCGACACATGACAAGAGATAGTTCCCTCCTTCATGACTTCAAGCATATCCAAGTAACTACCATAGCATTTGGTGGAAACTCATAAGGTGGCAGAATTACGGGCGAAGGATCTGTGACAAATGGACTGCTGAGCTTTGATGAAGTGAACTACTACGAGCAACTAAATTTCTACCTTCTCATCATGTCTCAGATCTGTGACAAAAAATATTCCACTCACTTCACTGATACTAATTTCTACATTCCGAAACCAGTATTTCCAATTCCTGAAGAATGGGTTGTCTTAAAGACTACGAGAAAGAATAACACCTATGTCTTGAACCTTAATTCTGCACAGCTGAAAGAAGAAACATGTATTTTGTCTAAAGCATCATTTGATGAGTCACAATTTTGGTATAGATGTTTGGGACACATAAATTTTGAAAACATGAACAGATTAGTCAAAGGAAACGATGTAATTGGTTTTCCTAAAAATAAATTCATTTCATTGACCACTGTTCTGCTTGTCTCAAAGGAAAACAACAAAAGTCTTCTCATAAACCAAAACTCATGAACACAAACAATTCTCCATTGAAGTTACTTCATATGGATCTGTTTGGACCAACTCATGTTATGAGCATTGGAAATAAACAATATTGTTTGGTGATCATTGATGAATTTTCATGATTGACATGGGTCTTCTTTCTACTTCATAAAAATGAAACGTCCCAAATAATAAAAGATGTTATCACTAAAACTGATAATCAACTTGATTATAAAGTAAATTCAATTAGAAGTGATAATGGGACAGAAATAAAAAATGAAGATCTAAGTTTATTTTGCACAACCAAAGCTATTGCTCATCAATTCAGTGCAGCTAGAACTCCTCAACAAAATAGGGTAGCTGAAAGGCAAAATAGAACATTGATTGAAGTAGCAAGAACAATGCTAACCGATGCCAAACTGCCAATTACCTTTTGGGCAGAAGCAATCAACACATCGTGCTTTGTGCAAAATCAAACTTTGATAATTAAAGAAAGCAACATAACACCTTATGAACTTCTTTTTTACAAAAAACCATACATTGGATTTTTCAAGTCATTTGGTAGTCTTGTCTCAATATTAAACACTCGATACCATTTAGGAAAATTTGCTTCTAAGTCTGATGAGGGATTCTTTGTAGTTTATTCGTCTGTTTCAAAGGCTTTCAGAGTTTTAATCCTAGATTAAACATTATTGATGATTCAACCAATGTTCAATTCAATGAACTCTCATTTCTTAAGTCAATAAATGGTCCCAACTGTTTGTTTGATATTGATTGTTTTACAAGATCTTTTGATCAATTTCACTTGTCAAATGTAGGTAACCTATAATCAGCTGGATCTTCTGGAACACTAGAGAGAAGAGATTATTTTCCCATGATTCCTCCTACTTCTGCTGATCAACTTAATGAAGACATTTCATTGCAAGTTGACACTGTCAGACAAGAACTATAAAATCAGAGTGTTTAAACTGAGGCTGGTCCTAGTACACTTCCACTCCTTTAAAAGAACCATCGACTAAAGTTAGAAATCCAAAACCAGCTATAGTGCTAGTTGAAACTAAGAGAAATGCAAATGGTGAAAGTCTTCAAAATGCTGCTACTGCTGAAGTAGAAACTGGTGAAGCCTTTGATTACTTTCACCACTCTCCCACATCACGACCTGAAGGTGCCTCTCACTAAGATGATTTGAATATCTCCAACCTTGATGTATCTATTGCTGGTGACTCAATTTAAACCACCAGGATACATAAGGATCATTCAGTGTCAAGCATCATTGGTGAACTAGATGAGCGGGTGACAAGAACCAAGTCAAGTATTGCAAACATTTGTTTGTTTTCTTGATTTCTATGTCAAATAGTACCTAAGAATATAAAAGAGGCTCTTCAACACAATAGTTAGATCGAGGATATGTAGGAAGAATTGCTCCAGTTCAAGAAACAAGAAGTATGGCAGCTAGTAGCTCTTCCTAAAGGACAATACTCCATCGGTACCAGATGGTTATACAGAAACAAGACTGATGACATGGGTATTGTCATCAGAAACAAAGCCTGATTGGTGGCACAAGGATACACTCAAGAAGAAGGAATAGATTATGATGAAGTGTTTGCACCTGTAGCCAGATTAGAATCCATTAGACTTTTCCTTACGTACTATGCATCCATGAAATTCACTGTGTATCAAATGGATGTAAAGTGTGCATTTATTTATGGAAAAATCTCTGAAGAAGTCTATGTGAGTCAACCTCCAGGCTTTGAAGACCCAGATTTCCCTCACAGGGTGTACAAGGTTAACAAAGCCTTGTATGGTCTACATCAAGCCCTGTGAAAGTGGTACGAGACTATATCGTCTTTTCTTCTTATACACGGGTATGAGAGAGGAAAGATTGATCAGACTCTTTTCAGAGAAAGAAGAAGAAAAGAAACGTTGCTAGTACAGATTTGTATGGATGATATCGTTTTGGCTCAACAAAATAGCAACTTTGCAAGGATTTTAAGGACCTATGCATTCCAAATTCCAAATGAGTGTAATGGGGGAACTTACGTTCTTCTTAGGGTTGCAAGTATAACAAACAACAGATGGAATTTCATCAATCAATCAAAATATATGGAAAACATGTTGAAGAAATTTCATTTTGCAGATTGCCAGTCCATCAGAACTCCTGTTGATACAAAAATGAAGATAGGTCCAGATTCCAAAGGCAAATCAGTGGATCGGACTCATTATCGATTAACGATTGGATCACTCATGTATCTAATAATGAACCATTTGAAGATGATACTTACCAAAACCTAAGTGCCAAATCTCATGATGATTATGAAAATGAAGAAAATTGACCAAAGTCAAACTTGGTGAACCGTGGCCAAAACCTACCAAAACCTAAGCAATGTTCTAACCAATACTTGCACCTAACCAATACTTGCACCTATTTAGTTTTGAAGGTAAGTCACATGGAATCTTAGGTGAATACCTTACAAAGAAGGGTCAATGACCAGTAACTTGAGATCATCGATCTCAAGGGCAAGTTAGCTGAGAGACCCCTCAGGAGAACTCAACCAGGCCTATCGATGTAGTGGACCTAACCCTTAGCTCCCCTGTCCAAGAGGATGATGCTACAAAAAGGTGGAGAAAATCTTACATGCAATCACAGAACCTGGGAGTTCTTCTCAGAGTATGGACATAGAGGATTCACCATCCTTACTTGGAGTTGTCCATACTCAACAACCTCCTTAGATCCATATTAATATGGTCTCACTCATTTAAAACTTGTTTAAGGAGGGTATACCAAGGGAAATGTCTACTCCATCTCACAATATTAAGGATCCAATAATGGGATGGAGGTATGATGCTGAAAGGAGAGCCCTAGTAATCTCTAGGTCTTAAGGACTACAAAAAATCTTCAACTTCTACAAACTGGGATTCTATAAGAGCACCTATCTAGTTCACCTCCCACTTGCCAACCCATGTCAAAACAGGCAAGCTACAAGGTTAGCTGATAGGATACAGGACAAGGTGCTTGAAGAGTTTAAGAGAAGAACCAAAATATATAGACAGAGGCTAGCAGGCAAGACTGTTAGTCAACTAGATGTTGAGGTCGACCCTATGATTAGCTTCGAAGGGGAAACCTTGGCTGAAGGCCTAACAGTTGAGCCTGTGAACCTTGATATAGGAACTGCTTTAGCACCTATTACCCTCAGTGACACACCAACTAGTGAAAGTGTCTCACAACCTCTCTCTGGCCAGAGCTCAAGTGCGGCACCAAACAATGAAGGCCAAAGCTCTCTCCACCCTGAGTCACCCAAGCCTATGAGTGACAAAGAGAAAAAGAAATAGACTCCTGAGGATATTGAGAAGGAGGAAAAGAGAGGAAGAGGAAGCTAAGCGAAGAGAGTTTAAGTGAGACCCTAAGCTTCATTTAAGCTACAGTTAGGGTTGCCCTTAGGCCAAACACTCAAGATGATAAGTTAAGGGCAGCCAGATTGATTTATTTAAGGACAAGGAACTATAATATAGATGAACTCATCTATCTTCCTTTAGAAGAGTTAAATGAACTGGCTAAAATTAAATTGTCAAAGGTGAGAAGGGAGGCTAAGGATGCAGAATTGCTTCTCAAAATCAAAGAAGAATGAAGAAGAAAGAGACTCTACAAAGCTCCTATTCTCTCCCTAGACAGAGATCAAGTAGGTCAAGACATGTACTTCTGGGAAAACATACTTGACCTCCCTTTGCATGATCTCTATGACATGAGAAGGAACTTCGAAACTCTGAGGAATCCTGACCAACTGATGATGAAGGGAATGGTCTTAATTCTGATGAGGACTGTCAACAGATAAAGATCAAGCTTTAAAGTTCTCCTTCAATTTTGGTAGCATCAGCCTATAAGGAGTTTGTAAGGACTACACTTAGAGGCTGATGCAACCAAAAATCTCTCAGCACACACATATGTACCAAAGTCAAATTGTACCAAAGTCAAATTGTACCAAAGTCAGATCTCAAGATCCACGGTTCT